>JAAGKR010001102.1:75588-142272 GCA_011419295.1 Clarias macrocephalus
GATTAAAGCCGTGCTACTGTATATGGTGCTTACAAAATATCGTCACTTTGGACACAGTTTTGACATTTTGTGCTCATTTTTGTTGCCGGTTATTTAGACAATAAAGTCTGCATGTTGAGTAATTGTTAGAGCACAGTAAATATGTACTGCTGTACAAGCTGCACCTTGACTACACTAAAGTAAAAGGCAAAAAAGTAATAATAATAATAATAATAATAAATATAGTTGCAAGCAACAATTAGCGGGCCCAAGCACCTGTGCCATCCCCACCCGGGCGCACCACGCAACCTGTGTACCTTTTGAGCTCACTAAAAAACCATGGACGCTGATGTCCCTGAATATGGCATGAATTTAAGGCATCGTCACGGCTGGATATGTGTAGGTGGTGTAGTGTGTGTATTTAATAGTATTGATGTCATAAATGTGCGTTTTGCAAATTACCTCAAATATCTGACCTTGTTTTAAGATGAGCTCATGAAATGAATAGTGGAAATTGTTCAGCTCAATGAGATCTAAAAGTGTACCAAGTTTGACATGTATATGTGTGTATGAGCTATGCAGCAAAATCTCCCGTGACGGCCCTAAGAGTGGCCAGTCTTGCAGATGTCCTAGTGGCAGTAGATTCCAATCTGTGAGACAATTTCCATGAGTTTCTGAGCTTGTTAAGACCCCCAAAGCAAGCTGGAGGATTGGGGAAAAAAATCCTTAGAAGAACAAGAGGGCACTCACATTTATAACATCAGCACTATTAAAACAGCATAATCATAAACATAGATCATAAGCATAATAAAACAGGGCTTTCATGCCAAAACCGTTACTTGAAAATGGTGTAGAGTGAGATCAGGACTGTTTGGGGGATGTGGCAATAACTCCCAGCCAAGTTCCTGTAATAAACAAGTGGTGTTGATGGATGATTGTGTGTACAATTCCTACAGACAGATGTGTCTATGTGGGCAAGTTGGTTGACAAGTCTGTCAAAGCAGGCTCAAAGCCACATCCAGGATTGTTATTTATTATGATGTAAGACCATCTTTAACATGGTTGTACCATTCAAATATTTTTACAAGAGTCTCATCACTGTACAGTGCTTGAAGTCTTCTGTGAATATCAATCAAGTAATTAGTAACTTACCAAATTAACTAGTTAGCTATTTTACCAAGTTAATTTACCAGACTTACCTACCTAGATAATTTAACAAGTTCTTTTACAAAACTTGTAGCTAACTAGCTAGTTTAACAAACTAATTTACCAAATTTTTCTAGCTAGCAAAATTCAGGAATGGATTTAAAAATAAATTAACTAGCTAGCTAATTTACAAAACTAATTTGGCAAACTTATCTAGCTAAGTTAGTTGAGGAATTAATTAATAAAATGTATCAAGCTAATTACCAAACTTCACATGAGCAAATGTAAGAAGCAAATGATAAAAGCAAAAACTTCATTCATCATGTATACAGTGTACAGCTTTATCCTGTATACAGGGTGACAGGGGGCCTGAAGCCTATCTTAGAAGACTACGAGACAGGGTGCATCCTGGATGGGGTGCCAATCCATTGCAGAAGCAAAAACTTAATAACAAAAAAAAAAAAATCCTGACACTTAACATAACAAATAAATAGATAAATAAATGAGGCATAAATTCCATTAATGTAATCATTTAAAAGTATAAACTGTGAATTTTATTTTGGAAATTTACCACTTGGAAAAAAAAATCCAAGCAATGATGGCCCATCTTATAAAGAGGATAAATTTATGAGAGTTGAAATAAAGGAAGGTAGTGACATAATTCGCCACGGGCCTGGTCACAGTGGTCACAATTGGTCTCCACAGTCCCTAGTTGGACTACTGGATAGATAGATGGATGGAGTGACATAAATGCCACAATCTATATGATGTTATGATGAATTTGTCTATGAAATTGTTTAACAACAATACAATGTCACATTTCCGCAAAATCCTCAAAAGGAGTCGAAAGCAAGTGCCGTTAGAAATGTTAAAGTTTGCCGACAGAGCAGTAATTTAATTCCATTATTGTGTGTGTGTGTATGTTGTCCTACACAGTAGCCCCCTTCCTCCTCTCCTCTCTCATCTTACTTCAGCCTGAATTCTTTTCAAAGGTAAAGTGCAGGATAATTTGTTTTATTTTTACTTAAAATTCTTTATAAATTATTTAATATTTTAGGGTTGTGGAACGAATCAATGGAGTTTCCATTATTTTTTATGGGAAAATTCTCTTTGATATACGAGTGCTTTTGATATACAAATACGCATCCGGAATGAATTCTACATAATAAAAAAAAAAAAAAAACATTCGTCGTAAAAAGCATGACCCACCTCCAAACCACCATGCCACCCACACCCACACCACAAACCTGACCTACACATCTGGAACTGTACTTTCAGGTGAAAGTCCGTACATTGAATCAGAAACATGTGCCTATACTATTTCCTTAATGTAAATAAAATTTTGATAATAAAATTTTGATGGGTTGGCATCTATAAGTAGTCAACTCAGTGACAGTACTTATAACTGCAAATATACATAAATTTTTACAATTTTAGCATTATACACAAAAAATACACAAAAATGATTTGCATTAACCAGTTATATTAAAACTTGCAGCATGTAATGATTTGTCTGTGCTCCGAGGGTGTACCTGGTGCCCAAACAACTCATGGAAGAGCATAAACAGACGTGTTTGGATGTCTGAGTTAGTCTAAGGAAGGTAAAAGTTTCTTAAAGAGAATCATTACTGGTGACAAGACATGGATTCATTACTACTAAGCCTGAGAGTAACCGACCATCAGACAGGGGTAGTCAACCATCAGTTGAAATATTGATGCTTACAGTTTTCTGGGGTTTTTATGGGCCAGTATTGAAACATTATCAGTGCGATACTAAAGACTAAAATTCAGAAGTCTGCTATCCACGAGTGCTGTGATCTTGCATGACGTTTCTGCCTACCTACATCGACACTCTGCAAAAACTTTGTTTTGAGGTGTTAACAGAATCCTTCCTATACTGTTGTCCTGATCTTGCTCCATCTTACTTTCACAGCAATACTATGATTGATGATGATGAAGTGAAGACAGTGCTACTTTTACATGCTTGATTCAACTAACTCGGAGTGGGTGTTTTAGAATAGAGAAAATTCTAAAATGTCCAGGACTAGGTTTATTTCAGCACCAGGGTGAGAGCTGGCCAAAATATCCCAGGCATTCACTGGAACATCCTAGTTGAGTATGCAAGATCATATTATACTACAGCGCCTCCTCTGTTTATGTTGGTATTACACCATTTAGACATGTACCCTTAATTTTTGACATTGTGGCCAAGAAACCATTTATCAGCCTGAGTGACCTGGAGCCATGTGCATAATTAAAAGCAATTACTGTATTTTGCAAAAATAAAACCTACATTGCAGTGTTGAAATAAATGAAATTATGACTTTAGTACACCCCCCCCCCCCCCAAATTAAACAGAGACAAAGGAGGTCTTCAAATATTATATTATTGCTCATTACCAGAATGAAACAGATACAATAAGTTAAAACAACAATGCATAAAACATTAAATACTCCATTCAAAATGATGTAGTTTTTATATATGTACATATACATAAGCAAATACTTCTGGATACACATAAAGCTTTGTACTGCAAGGATGCAGCTTGTCTGTCTGTAGGTAGCCAGTCATTTTTGAGCGTGCCCAGTGCACAGTAGTACAACTGAGAGTCCATCTCTGCTCAACATATGCGGTCTACTTTCACAAACTAATATTAAATCACAGAGGCAGTTGGTAACACTGCTGACAATATTAAAGGTCGTTTTCCAACAGAGCCTAAATATAATACAGCAAATATTTTACCTCAACATTGTTATCAGTCACAAATGATCCAGCACTATGTAAATAGCCCATTCGTTTATATTTTTAAAAGCCATGCTGCAACATAAATAGTCCATACTATGTACCCTTCAAGTGAAGGGTACCTTAGGCATATTTACTGTTTGGAGTATGGCTTATGTCATTCATCATTTCCATCATAACAATAGGGTAAAGTCAGGCTTTCAAGTCTGCTGTCCTTTGGAAAAACATAATGCCTGGGCTAATTTTTGCATGCAAGTATGCATGCAACATGTTCTTTCTGACATTCACTTCCAAACATTCAGCTCTTGGTACAGATTTTTGCAAATACATTTCTGTAATAAATCAGCTGTCCTCTTTCTTAATCTTTTAACCAAGAAAAGTTTTAGGATGACCAATGTAGTTCAGGCTCTATGTCATAACACCTTAATGACCTCCATACTGCCTGAAAAGCTAGACTGCTTCCCAAGCTTTCCAAAGTCCTCGCTGCTTCTTGTGGTGCTGATGCTCTCCTCAAACTCCATTTGACAACTTCTCCGTTTAAACTGTGTCTCCACTTGCATCACACCGGTGCTGGCAGCACTTCCAAACCTCACAGTGCTCCCGGAACTCGACCCTGAAGAGTCTAGGTCTGAGCTGAAGAACCACGAGTGGTCTTCAGTGGGTGTACCAGGGGTTGTGGCTTGAGTCATTCCTCTATGCTTGGTCCAAACTGAAGATGTAGTCAGGGGCAAGCTGAGGAATGAGGATGACTTGACGTTTCTGTTGTGCACAGGATCCTGAACAATCGGAACTTGCCGATTCAGGTTGAGGTTGAGAGACAGAGTTGTGGTCGATAATCTCTCAAAAGTGCCACTGTCTTTCTGGGTAGATTCTCTTATCGATGATCGCCACACCTCTGGCTTGGGGCTCCTTGGGGGTTCTTGAGAAGGAGAAAACGAACACATATTGCTAGTGCTTTTTGGACTGTCAAGTTTGAAAAGCGTTGGCATGGTTTCTGAGTCCGATTGTGAGCTCTTTGGGGAGGTCCGGAGATGCTGGTTGGACGAGTAGACAGACTTGATGTCGAGGTGGAAGGAACATTTGAGCTGGTTGTTGTGGAGGATTTGGTCTGCAGAGAGATGAAGGCTGCTGAGGTCCTTTTGTAATGAGGTAGGTGATGGAGGCTTGACATTTAATACCATAGTTTCCTGCATTCTTTGATGAGAGTGATTTTTCTCATTGCTGTGTTCTACAGTCTCAATATTGAACTCTGTCATCTCAGGATCGAAAGTTGTTGACCTCAGAGGATTGCACGCTAAGGGCACCTTGAGCTTTATGTCTCGCTCAAACTCCAGGAGCTGCCCAAGGAAGTTGAAGTTAGGAGATATCGAGGGCCGACGATCTTTCACAAACCTAGGGGAAGTAAAGAAAACATGATTTTGATTCTATTCAAATCAGTGGTTCAGAATTGTGAGTACTCAAGACCCCTTTCACCATGTGTTCATCTGATTAAAACCTGGTCCAACACTGTGGCTCAAAAACAAGTCTTTTATTCTTGGACTTTGTCCCTTTTATCCTATGGTTCAAAACATCAGATCATTCGATTCGTAAGGTCTTATGCCAGATGTCATTTTTGTCATAAACCTTTCATTTTCTAACCAGGCTTTGGACCAATCTTGTATAAAGTGGCTGGGCTGTATGGATCGTACAGTTAAGGTTCCTTGCCCAAGGATCCAAAAGTGCTGATCTTGGGGTGACAAGGCTCAAATCTCTGACCCTCAGATTAGCAACCCACAGCCTCAACCGCCCAAACCACCACCGCCCATACTCATAAACAAGCCTTTCATGAGGTGAATTTTTTTTTCACCAAAACAGACCAAAATATATGTTCAGATATATTCAGCAGTCATAATCAAATCATAATTTAGATGCCAAAATTTCCCTTATACTGTATATAAATTAGGGTTATGTCTACAAAATTATAGCGAAACAATATAAACACAAAGTATGACATACTGTAACTAACACATCTGACTTAACCAGACATTAGATAATCCTCTTACCTGTAGGCGTCATCTGATGACAACCCCATCGTTTTCATGATGTAAGCAATAGCAATTGTTGCAGATCGAGAAATCCCAGCCAGACAATGGACAATGACTCTACAGTTTGACACTTTGGCTTTGTCTGAACAGGAAAGGAAAGAAAAGGATAAGGAAAAGCAGTCAGAACCAGAAATGCTACTACAGCGCAAGGTTTATGGTTTAAGTCCACAGTAGCTCGATTGCTGACATCAGTCTGACCTCTCATACATTGCCGCTTGAATTGGTCTACCATAATCCTAACCTTTGTCATTACTGTAAGCAGAAATGTTGAGCTATTCTTGGTTGACTCAGTCAAGCTTGACCTTTCATGTGGCATCAGCAAGGCATGTCATAATATTCTGAGTAAAATCATTCTTACCAATGAATTCGTTGGTTTTCTCCAGCCAGGGCAGCAGCTTTTCACAGTAGCTATCATTGATGGGAATGCGCAGGAAGTGGTTCTCGCTGATGAAATCTGGTTTTGGACAGGTGTTGCTGGCATTCAGGACATAAGTGATCCCATTCTGTGCCATCAGTTCCTGTGCAAAGAACCAAATCTAGACATCAGTTCTAGGTATTTTCTTGAGGAAGAAAAAAAAAATGAAAGAATGGATGGAAAATCAGATCTGGCAAGATTGCATCATACAAAACGTCTGTTATCTCTTTTACTGGGTGATATGATACAGAGTGATGGAATGCCGTGACAAAATACTTTGCTAGAGATGTTATCTAAAAACACTTGTTTTGACGTTTGATGGTATTTCCTTTCACCTCAAGCCAAATTCGAGTTCACAGTTTCTTACCCCAAATGAAAATGACGTACAATGCCCTAGAGGTTAAATGTTTGATTTTTAAAATTGGGTTTAGCGATCAGCAGGTGAACCAGTTTTAACCAGATGAACACTTTCTAATTTCCAGCCAGTTGTCTGCTTGATTTTTGTTTGAGCTTACTTAATTTATGCAGTGTAGTAGTGTATTACCATTATTGCCTAAGCTATGAATGGATTCCAACAATGGGCAATAAAACTGAGAGTGCAAAAAAAACAGGAAGCAGTAAGAAATGCAGGAAGGTGAAACATATTCGACAGGGGTAAAGCTCATTGGAGAATAAGCTGAATTGTGGAATGAGTATAATATGGTACAATGTAAAAATTTTGTGTTTTTTTCATGCGACTGTATTCAAATAATATCGATGCTAGGGAGTGCTGATGAGCTTGCTAACCAGACAGTGTCCAGATCTTACCTTATTAAGGACGTCTTTCTGTGAGCCCAGGTAGAGGTGAGGCAGAATTCGTGTGGGGCCCAGGTTAGCTACAGGTAGGCACGGCTGAGACAGGCTCAAGGGAAGATAAGGGGGTGGCTTACTCTCGCACACATCCGGGAAGCATGAAGAGAAAGCTGCAAAACCTCCTGAGTAGAGACATAAAGAAAGAGGAAATGTGGCTTAACAAAACCTTTAACATGATTGTAAACACCAGTTTGTAACTTCAGTCTCTGTACCGTAGTAGACCCTGGATTATTGTTGCAGAGTAACAATGGAGGGGCTTTCCAAACATCCGTATACACAAAATCAAACGAGCCCAACATCAGCGAAACGCACACATCCAAGCTTCCGCATCCTGCCCGTCCAAGAGACTCAGGCTAAATAGACTAACAGATGCAGAGTTTCGAGAACATGAACCCCAACAGAGAATGTCAGAGAGACTAAATTCTTTTGGACCAATTGCTAGAATGTCATCATCCAAAAGCCTTTTGGCCAGAATATCTTTATAGTCAGGAATAGATTGAACGTAGATTGAGAAGCGACAGAGAAGCGTTTTTTCACGCTGTAGAGGTGGAATGAAAAATCTAGAGGGACTAGTGAAATTGGAACTCTTGCTCTTTAAGAGACCAAATACGGTGTCTCTGCTCTCTTACTCTGTTGCTTCCTGAATGATCTCATCTCCTCTCAATGTCCAGCATCACACTGTGGGAATGAAGTGGACCACAAGAACAAACCACCCAACCATTGGCTAAGGGCATGCTCCTAAACCACACACACGCACACACACACCAAATACAAGAGGCCATGTGAGGACTGCACTTGGACACCAGTGATCCGCCTAGAGCCAGTCAATTTCACAACCTACATTGGTGTATTTTTGGTTCGTGCAGCACTAATAAAGCCTGTTCGGCCTCCATGCTTTCTTAAGTGACACATTACATCACATCTAAACATGGCACTAAATTAGCCCTGAGCTAATGTGCACGTTCAAAATCTCCAATGTCCTTATTTAGTGTGTAAGTTAATGAGGAAAATACGGCAATTACAGCAAGAACAACCGTTTAATTATCAATCCTGTTTTGGAATCTTGCAAAATCTGGAAAGCGTTAGCCTGAATTTCCAAGTAAGGCTGGCAAGCATGGGCAATGACATCATCACTTCAGGTTAAGAGCTTCAGCCTGGTTCTTGATCATTCATCTGCAGACATATTTACAAGCACGGACGAGTATGTACTCACACCAAACAAGACCACACAAGATACATGGTTATGAGAACAGCTGGGTGTGAAGATGTTTAAGCAGTGACTGGATAATGAAACAAAGACAGCAAAGAATGAGGAAGAAAGAAACAGTGGGACAAGGGAGCAATTAAGCATGAAAGAAAAGATGAGCTCATGCGTATGAGGTAAGGTTTGGTAAGCAGCTACATGTGACTGGGGGAGAAAACGAGAACAAGCCGAAGCCTGATATCGCACCACACATTTTCATAAATTTCTTCTTTCTTTTTTTTTTTTTGAGTAATCCGGCGTACGTGCAAACCCGTTACGTACTCTCCTTTTACCTCATCAAGGAGCTACTGTAATTATTTTCTGTTTCTATTCCAGTCACAATGCTTCGCATGACATCACTCCGTAAGGCCATCCTGAAATACAGATAACGAGCAAGTCAAAGCACAGAGAGCAGTTTGAAAAGGCGTAATCAGCTTCATGGGAATGACTCACGGATGCCATCATGACGGCTCCTGTCACGAAGCGCCTGAGCGTTACGCAAACCTCAGTCACCGCACACAAAGCAGCTCACTCTCCAGCTACAGGTTCGAAAGCTGCTGCGAAATACACCGAGGTGGCGCGAAGGTGAAGAGTATGTTTGAAAAAGTCCTGCGCTTTGATAACGGGGACGTGTTTTACACCAGGAATCCAGACGCAACAAACGGTTTTTAACGGTGCACTCGTGTGTCACAGAGTTGAAGAAGTAAACAAGTCAATAGATTACAGTTAAGTCTTTTACTTATCTTGGTATTTGATAGGTTTTATTCAGGGATGTTCATAATTTGTCATAAAAAAAACAAACAAACAAAAAAAAAAACTTGAATGTACAGCATTTATACCATTTGCTGTGTCTCTGTCTATTAGTGATATTTTAATTTAATTAATGTATAATGTTTATGCATGTTTTTATATAGCTGTATTATTATTATTATTATTATTATTATTATTATTATTATTATTATTATTATTATTATCGAAAGCATTTCAAATGTTCACTTCTACCAAGTCAGGGTTCCTGTTATAATCGTCCACATCGGTTTCATCAGTTCTTTCTCAGAAAAGGAACTTGGTAGTGCTTAACTCAATGCTCAATTCCTCAATGCTCCACGTGAACGTCTCCATGAGTCCCTTCGAGTTACAATACCTACCAGCAGGCAGGATGCCTGGAAGGAAGTATGTAAATTGAGGGAAGGTGGAAGAGTCTTAACCAATTATTCCAGCTGTGTGTCTGGCCCTTTAAAAGCTCAGCTCAAAGCCTGTCTGTTTCTGACTATTAAAAGCAACTGCCAAGCAGTATGACATCATTGCTCAACACATGGGTGGCCAGTGGGCTGTATGTGAGTTACTGTGCACAACACACACACACACACACACACACCAACTAATTGCACCCAACCAGTTTTGGCTAACACCTGGTTTGACTATCGCGTTACTAGCTTGCGAGCTTTACGGTGTGATTTCTCCTCGCTCGAGGCTGAGCGACTGAGTGCAAACCAGACAGAGACGGACTGCAGAAATAAACCTTAACTCGATTAGAATAGACACGGCTGCGTATTGTAGATGTCACAGAACGAGGAGAGGAAAGCAGAACTTGCTTTAACCCAGCTTGCTTTAATCACTACTCAGACAATCTTCCACAAGTTCCTGCATCATCATTCGCAAGTAATCAAGAGCTGCTGGTTTTTTTTTATTGGGGGGGGGGGGGGGGGGGGGGTTGTTTTTTTTCTGCTACAGATACATTTCGTCCCATTTGTGGTGAAAAACCCTGAACACATGATAGGAGCTAGAAGTGTGCCACGTTTTATCAGCCAGTGTCAGTCATGGAGCTGCTGCAGGTGTGCCCTCCTTTATCTCTAATTTTATTCACAGGCATACAAGTTTCGAAGACCAACTTATTTGACCTAGTTCTTTCTCAACATTTCTGTCACATATTGACTTTGTGTTTTTTTTTTCCTATGAAATTATTCGAAGTATGACCTCAGCGTTGACCTTTTTCTCATCTCTTATTTGTACTTACTTGGACATTTTTGGGATTTTATTTTCATTTGTTACTTGTTTTTTATACTTTTTTATGCTTCTTTGAAAATTGCTTTTTAGTACATAATAATAATAATAAAATATATATACAGTATAAATTTATTTATTTATTTTTTCACCAAATGGGCCTTAGCAAATGTGGAGTAAGTTTCTGATTTATACCAGAGTCAGCCAAAAAATAAATAAATAAATAAAAATAAATAAATAAATAATATATACAAACTTCAGGAACAGAAAATGAATATGATGTATATTATCATATTATTATCGTATATATCAGTAAATAACATATTGCAGTACATTTTTTTTGCAATACAATTATATATATATATATATATATATATATATATATATATATATATATATTTTTTTTTTTTTTGGCTGACTCTATATTTTTAAACATCATGAAATAAATACATTAAATAATAATAATTATAATGATGATGATGATGATGATGATAATAATATTAGATATGTTTCAGAATTATCGGCGTACCTAAAGCCCCGTCCTTACTATCTCAACTTTCCCTGTCTCTCAGTAGAGATCCGACCTAAGCCGAGTCTGTGATATCTAGATGTCCTTAGTGTCTCCTACACAGACTATAGTTGTCCTTTGCTATATATTGTCCCATTTTTTGTGTCAGCAATGTGTCAATTCAAATATTCTGGTATATCTTTTGGTCACAACATGACTCTCTCTGTGTCTGTAAAATCCATAATGCAATGAAGTCCAATGCAAAAGGTGGAGAAAGGGCATTGGGGTGGGAGTGGGGGGGGGGGGGGGGTTTAGTGGGTGTCTATAGATATGGAAATGGATACACAGAATCTTATGCACTTGCCCTTCTTGTTCTGACTTTGTGTATCGAATATATATATGTGTGCGTGTATCGAATATTATATGTGTGTGTGTGTGGTGTTAGAGGGGTGGAGATTGTGTTAAATACAGAGCAGTAGTAGAGCTGCTAATGTGCACGCGTACAACAACCCTGAGCTAAATATGTTCATGGTGGTGGGGGGTGACATGCCAGCTCAGGCAAGTAAAGACACATTTGAGAGCGATAGAATGACACCAGGATAGACGTGCCATGTCAGGAATCACCAGCCTTTCACTATGTCATAATGTGTAATTAACCACTGCTTTTGTTCATTAACTCACATCATAAGAGACGTTGTGTTTAGAGACTGAAGGAAGACAAGAAATAACAGTAATGGAGCCCGGGTGCCCGAGGTGTCCGAGCATCTGAGAAGGCGCTAGTGCTGTTTACGCACTAGTGATCATTTGCCTGAATTAGCTGTGCACTTGTGCCAAATGTCTGTTAATGCCAATGTCTGTTAATCCAAATAATGCTCTTATTATGGTCGGAGAAGCAGAGCGCAGATTATTATGTGACACCTCTCGTCCAGGCGGCTAATGTGAGAAGGCGCTGCATGTGGAGATAAGTGTATACACACACTGGATTAAGGCTCTGCTAGCTTAGCATCAGTATTAGCAGGTTAATCCCCCTTGTACACTTGTTAGAGTAAAGAGAGACTAAGAGGCTTTCACTCTCTCATTCAAGTGGGAGTAAATGTGATACGTACTGTAGAAACAAACCTTTTTTTTTTGGAGAGTTTGTTGCTTAGTAGTAGAATTATTCTCTTTCTGTCTGTGTGTGTGTGTGTGTGTGTGTGTGTGTGTGTGTGTGTGTGTGTGTGTGTGTGCGATCCGAGACACTAATGAGATTATACATGATTGAAGCTCTTTTGCAGGCTGCAGAAATACACATCAAGGATGAATTGAGTGGCAATTAAAACCACACAAGCTGCTATTTCACTTACTCACTCGCTCAATAAGTCCACTGACTCATTCACTAACTCGCTTTCTTCTTCCTCCGTCGCCCCAATCACGCATTCACTCACTCGCTCACTCACTCACTTACGTACTCATTCACTCACTCACTCACTCACTCACTCACTCACTCACTCACTTGATCTTCCTCTCAAATCTCCTTATTTCCTCACTTACTCATTCACTCCCTCAGCCCTCATCACTAAGTTTCTTATTCACTCACTCACTCACTCACACACTAATGCACTCGCATACTCATGCACTTACACACATTTAACCTTCATCACTAACTTTCTTATTTGCTTCCCAACTCACTCACTCACTCACTCACTCACTCACTCACTCACTCACTCACTAACTCGAACTTCCTCCAAAACTTCCTTATTCACTCACTCACTTTAAATTCAGCACTATTTTTCTTATTTGCTCACTCATTCACTCACTCACTCACTCACTCACTCACTCACTCACTCACTCACTCACTCACTCAAACCTACTTATTTGCACTTTGACTTATTCAATCTGTCACTTACTCACTCATCATTACTTGCTCAATCCTGCATTGACTCATTAACTCCCATTTCCTCTCTCTCACTCACTCACTCACTCACTCACTCACTCACTCACTCACTCACTCACATTATCTCATGCTCACTTCTTAATTCACTCACTCACTTGGTCACCTACACAACACAGTCAGACATTTGCTCACTCCTTGGCTCTCCCCCCTTAAACTTGCAGACTTGCTCACCAGCTCTTGCACCATCAACACGCACTTCTCACTTCTTCATTCCATCACACACACACACACACACAAACACACACACCTTGCCTCTCTTCCTCATGGCCCCTCGCACCCGTGCTTTCACCCACCTCGGAGGTCGCGTCCGTCCTTGATGCGCCGCACTCGCATCTTCAGCTTCATCTCGCTCTCGTGCATGTCTGTCCACAGCGGAGGAGCGATCACCACGTCCACCGGCATCCAGGCACCGAGGAGCACAGCAGTGCACTCACTTCCACTCGGCACTAGAGTGCGTAAACCTCTGATGGACCTTCTGGCAGTCCGCCCTGGTGCAGGTTAAGCCTTGATGTTTAGGAGTTGTCCTCCTGAAGACAGAAGTGTGTCTGATTAGTCGCTGTCTGATAGAGCTGCACTGTTGACTATCTGTTCCAAACTGAGTTGAACTGAAAGTGCGCTCCGTCTATTGTTGAACCTCCTCCCTCTCTCTCTCTCTCTCTCTCTCTCGCTGTCTCTCTCTATCCTTACCTCCCTCCCTCCCTTCCTCTCTCTCTCTCCCTCTGAATGAGCTCACAGGCTGTGTGCTCCACTGAGACCAGTGTTCAGTAATAGCTCATGTGTAAGGCATGTAACCGCATTCCTTACTCACCACACAAATATGCGGCTTCCACTGCGCTCACAGGCTAAAGGGATCCTACGCTGGACAGAAGGCTGACTTTGGGTGTGTGTTTGTGTGTTTGTAGAAGGACAGGGTGTAGTTGTTCTACGAGATCAACAAAGGAGCTGTGCTATGTGGGTGCTTCTGTATGTGTGTATGTGTGTGTGTGTGTGTGTGTGTGTGTGTGTTTGTGTGACATGCTTTACTGCTGCAGAAATCCAGATCTACTTATATAATTAGTGCAGTTACTGCATGCTCTAACTGACTGTGGTTGGGATGGAATCTCTGGCATGATTCACCTAACCAAGTACACAACATGCCGTTTGGTCAGCCTTCGATGAGTATACTGGATTTATACCAATAGACTTCTGGCATTGACTTTTTCGTTCTCAAAAACAAAAGATTCTTATGAGTTAAAGTGAAATACAAAAGCGTAAGTTGTATGTGATGTGTTTAAATTGGTAGTCTTGGTGTAGTGGTTTGCACTGTTGTCGCCTTGCACCTCCAGGGTCCGGGTTCGATTCCCGTCTCTGTGTGCGTGGAGTTTGCATGTTCTCCCCGTGCTCAGTGGGTTTCCTCCGGGTACTCCGGTTCCCTCCCACAGTCCAAAGACCTGCAGATTAGGCTAATTGGCGTTCCCAAATTTCCTATAGTGTGTGTGCTCTGCGATGGATTGGCACTCTGTCCAAGGTGTACCCCGCCTCGTGCCCTAAGTCTCCTGGGATAGGCTCCACGCACTCCACCACCCTGAATTCAGGATAAAGCGGTATAGATGATATAGTGAGTGAGTGAAAGTGAAAAGTACTAGAAGTGAATTATAACAGCTTATCATTAATTGTTTGGCAAATGCAAAAAATCTATCAATGAATTAAAGTGGGGGGGCCTCCGAGTGGCGCAGTGGTAAAGCGCTCGCCCTATCATCCGGAGATCGTCATTTCGATTCCCGGGTGATGCTGTAACCTCTTGCAGCCGGAGGTCTAGAGAGAGCTGATTGGCCGAGCTCTGTCAGAGGGCAGGGATGAGGGGTACTTAGTGCTCCCACATTAATCGTGGCTCTACAGCCAATCAGGGGCGTTGGTGAGCTCACGCAAGCGGAAGGAGCGGATAGCGCTGTCCTCCGAGTGTTACGCCGCCCCCAACGGTGCGTGAGCGAGCAGTTTGAAAAGATGCGGTCAGCTAGCATCACGTGGTTCGGATGAAACACGTGATAGTCTTCGGCCCTCCCGGCTGAGTGGTAGTAGTAGCCTTAATGTGGGAGCCCCCTAGTGACGGGGAGGAATTGGACACGACTAAATTAGGGAGAAAATTGGGGAAAAAAAAAACATTTATCAAAGTGGACCTATTATGCAAAAATTACCTCCCATGCTCTCTCTTCATTAAAACAAACAAACAAACAAACAAACAAACAAACAAACAAACAAAAACTTAAAAAAATATATTGGCCAACTTGATTTTCCCTATTATGACATCATATAAGAAGATCCCTTGCCTCAGCTTGTTGCTCAACTATGCTGTTCTCTGGTGGGGTATGGTTTAACAGTAGCTGAAGCGATGCATTTGGAGTAAAATTATCATGAAAAAAAACAAAAAACAAATGCATTATCTGAGTTGCATTTCATTCACAGCATGAACAGTCACTTTGGTGGAAGTCTGAGACTCTTGTTAACTTTTTAAAGAAATAGCCACATTTAATTCTATTGGAAATAAAAAAAAGAAAAAAAAAAGAGTTTAGAAGGGCCTGCATCAAGCAAAGATAACAACCAGAGCGATAGCTGAAGTTGTTAGAATTGCATTATGAACTGTCCAGCACAATATATATATATATATATATATATATATATATATATATATATATATATATATATATAAATTGGAAGGATACTGGAATGGGGTTTCAGCGTAAGAAGGAAAGCGCATGATGGCTCATAGCTTTTCACATACTCTGTTGATTAACAGAGTGACACAGAGATTATATATATATATTGGACAAGAATAAAAAAAACATTCATAAAATCACCTTACATTTGTCAACACATCATCATAACCATGGTGCAAATGTATGTATACAGTATATACAATCGCCAGCCACATCATCGCATCATCAGATACACCTAGTACTGGGTTGGACCCTATTTGCCTTCAAAACAGTATAGATTCAATAAGGTGCTGGAAACATTCCATAAAAAGTTTGGTCCATATTGAAGGTTGCGGATTCGTCAGCAGCACATCCATAATGCGAAGCTCTTGTTCCACCACATTCCAAAGGTGCTCTGTTGTACTGAGATCTGGTGACCATTTGAGTATAGTGACCTCATTGTAGTGACCCCCGGCATTTTTTCGCCCAGAGAACTGCTGCTAACTGGGTATTTTCAGTCCATTGTCAATAAACCTTAGATTTGGTTGTGTGTGAAAATCCCAGTAGATCAGCATTTTCAGAAATACTCGGACCAGCCTGTCCAGCACCAACGCCTACAGTATGCCATTGTTCGAAGTCACTTAAACCAACTTTCTTCTTCATTCTGTTGCTTAGTTTAAACTTCAGCAGATCATCAGTTGGAAGCATGTGCTTTAGTTTGAACCATGCTTTCAAGTGGAATTGAGCATGATTAGCTGATCTTGTACAGAACGTTCACACTATTCAAACATGCTGGACTTACATACTGCGGGTCAAGTTTACGCAGAACTGTACCGGTGTCCCTGGTGCCAAGGCAGCCTGTCGGACGTATCTGGAAATATTCATCTTAAGGTTGGAAACACTAACTTTGCTTTATGTCTACCTGCAACAGAGCTCCCCATCATCATTATCCCATTCCTCTTTAAAAAAATATTTATAGTTTTTTAAAATAATAACTTTATTCATGTTTCTGAAGGCCATGTCTCATCTTTTATCTATAGTATAAAATGTAATGGAGGAAGATGAGCGATGCATCATGAAACGCAAGCGCAGCACTAAATCTTGTGGCCAATCGCATTCACGTGCGGCTTCTCTTTCATCCTGGTCTATCAAAGACATATGTAATGTGACACTCAGGGCCGAGTCCATTCATGCATGCTGCAGCGAAGTGCATAAATGCCTTTATCAAGGGGAAGAATAAAGGAAAAAAAAAAGAATGAAGGTCTAGTGAAATGGGATGCAGGTTTCCTTGTTTGTCTCTAATGGAGGTGTTCAGGTTCCAAGCTTAATTCAGGGGCTTTTGCAAGGTGAAATAAAGACATAGAAAGAGAAAGAGAGAGAGAGAGAGAGAGAGAGAGAGAAGCTAATCTGGTGTGAGTGGTGGTTGAGACACACGCAGTACATCCTGGTCACGAACGCAATGACAATGCTTCTTGGAGCTCCGCCAGCCACTTCGCCATCCTACATGTACTTTCATCTTATTGCTTTACCATAATACAGAACTATTAACCCTTTCTGGAGCTGCATTGGCAACCACTGGGTGGCAGTAAGTGAAAGCTTTCCATGCATTTTCTCAGCATTCCATGTGCGTCAAATCAGTAGCACAACCAGAAAACTTTTTTAGGACATAGAATAGACAGGACTATGAGTCCTACTGCATCTTATATGCAGTATATATAGAAAAAAATACTTCAGGAAAAGAAAAACTTACATAAACATGTTAATACTAAATACGTTTTATATATATATATATATATATATATATATATATATATATATATATATATATATATATATATATATATAATATGAAAATATTATTAATATTATGTTAATAAAATATGCATCAAGCTATTTTTCTTTTCACCACCTGAAGTGTGTATACATTTTTTTGGCTGACTCTGTATATATATAAAATTAACAATTTATCCACCCAATTCATGTTCTCTGATTTCATTATTATTATTATTATTATTTTATTATTATTATTATTTGCAAATGTTTATTGTGTAGCACTTCCAGAAAAAATATGAACAACTCTGTTTGCGTATGTGTGCATGTGCGTGTGTGTGTGTGTGTGTGTGTGTATGTGTGTGTGCGTGTGTGCGTGTGTGTCATCTTGGACTAAGGGCAGGACAGGATGATATAAATCACACATTCTTACACAGTGAGGTAAGTCATCATGTAGCTCGTCTCCTTCTCAACTATACACGCGCACACACACACACACACACACACACACACACACACACACACACACACACACACACACACACACACACACACACACACACACACACACACACACACACACACACACACACACACACACATGCATGCACTTCTTGTATGTCTATGCTTGTGGTCTATTTTCATACGCATTACTCAATCTGAATAATGATACACCACTGCACTTGAAATATAAGTCAAATCTGTCCTTTTTGTAAAATAAAATATAAATAAAGAGATGAGCTAGATGTCTTAACATATCGAATGCCTGAGGTGCTACATTTCCACCACAGCAACACATTTTTTGGATCTTAATCCAGTGATCTCAGCACTGGCTTTGGTTAATGCACTGTCGCTCCTGTTCCACTCTGCTGCAGTTCGACTTATTTAATGAAAAGCTTCACACTGATTAAGTGATTAATACATTGGAATATTTATGATGTACTTATGAATTTTTTTTTAATTAAATGCTCAACAAAAATTTAATCAACACACTCACACCTAAGTGATAAGTCAGCTTTTGGTATAAGGTTCTAAAACAAATCTGCTTTTTCATGCTTATTACTCTCCCTCACTGACTCATCCTCTATACCACTTATCCTGCGCAGGGTCACGGAAACCTGGAGCCAATCCCAGGGAACTCAGGCACGAGGCAGGGTACACCCTGGATGGGATGCCAGTCTATCTTAGAGCGCACAAGCATTCACACAAACACACACATGCTATGGCCAATTTGGAATAATATTTAGAATAAAAAAAAAAAAAAAAAAAAAACAGATTGTAGTTGAGACTTTGTGCAAAGGTTGAACTCAAAGCTCCAAAAGGCTACATCACATGGTGGAGCACAAGAAGATGAGCGCTGTGGTGTAGTGATAATGGTATTTGCATGAAAGTTGAAGGTATGATTGATCGTCGTCATCAATGCAGGAAATGTGCAGTCGCCTATGCTGCTTGCACTTTATGGCTAAAATATATATATGGTCAGTGTCGCTCCATTCTTTACTAAGTAGGCAGCCTCCCATACTGCAGGTACGCGAAGGGGTGTGGCTGCTGGTAAAGGGCATGGTTGGTGAAATATCATCATCGATGGTTCTCGGGCTTCCCTGCACTACAAAAGTACAGTACAGTAGCTCGAGGTCCTGGAGGTCTACAGAGCAGAGTCGTGTGGCGGATGCTTAGGATGTGGAAGAGTGGCATGCGGGCAGGATAATGTAAGGATTTCAAAGGATTTCAAAGGCCGTAGAACTAAATGAAGCCACTTGATCCTCTTGTTGAGGACAGCCGCTAAAAGACTGCGCACTCGCACTCTCGCACTCTCGCATACAGCCAGCCTTTGGGATCCTGTTACCAAAGAGGAAAAGACTGCTGTGCTCCAGGTTAAGGCCCCTGTTACCAGCCGGGACAGACACCCAGCCGCAGGGCATCATGAGGATCTGCGCCCAAAGGAGAGCTTGGATGGCTGGTTGGCCAAGACAGCAGGAGGAGCTGCTTAGGGAGCATGCAAGAGCTCCGGCCAACACGGGTCCACTCTGCCTCTCTGCCCACCACCATCGCATTTCCCCCAAACTTTTCCCACCTTTTTTCCTTCCTCGCTCTTTAAATCCTCTCTATTCCATCTATCCTTAATAAAACTACCCATTTCCTGTAAGACCTTGCCTCGTGTCCATGTGCCTGTGGTACCGCCCATGTGTTCAGCCTCGTTACATAATTATATGTACATACTCTACCCTGCGGACCAGGAACATCCCACCCACAAGCAGCTTTGTGGATGCTCTAACCCAGTGGTCTAATTATCACAACTTCTTATTACAATGCCATCTGGAGGTGTTGGGATATATTAGGCAGCAACTGGACCCTTTTTCAACTGGAAAAAATGGGAAAGCATAAGGATGTGAGTGACTATACCATAGGTCATATTCTGATTGCTTGACAACTGGATTAGAGCAACTATAAGACAGCGAGAGGAGAAGCTCTCAGTTTGTATTTACTACAAGACAGCGATTTTTACTACCACGGTTGGTAGCTCGCAGTTTGTGACGGTCAGACATTACCACCACCTACACAGTTGGAAAGGTGTCAGAAGACGCAGTGCATTACTGTTTTGGTGGCAAAAGGGGGACCCACTCAATGTTAGGCGGGTGGCCTAGTGTTATGGCTGATATGACCTTTAAAGGATTGATACTGTAGGAATACACTGATACACTACCTTTTGACCACCACTCTACGAATTATCCATGTTCCATATACTGTAATATTTGCTGAACTGTAGTTATGTGGTAGTCTCCAAGTCTTTCCACCTACAGCATAGAAAATCGGACAACCCTTACTAAAGAGCTTCTGTCACTGCTGGACAGTTTGTCCATGTCTAATGCATATTAATGTGACCTAGTGGGCATTAATATGTGTATGTGTTTCACAGATCCACACCACATAAACAACACATGGACACATCCTGCCGTCTCTCTCTCTCTTTCTCTCTCTCTCTCTCTCGTCTCTGACATCAGCCCACTGTAATGCTGCGGTGGTCCATCCATCACTTCCCAGCGTCAGTCCGCTCTGATTTACCACTAGCAGGTGAAAACACGCTCACACACATGCAGAGCTGTGTTCTTGTGTTGACAGCACTCGTTGTCAGGGCACTGGCAACAAGCGATTAATATGTAATTACATCAGCGAGGCTGCGGCACAGCCAAGAGAGGAGCATCACCTCATAGAGTCAGCGTTTAATGAGGTAGGACTGACTTGTCCACACCTGCCTTGTGAAGTTCCCCCGAACAGCAGATACGCAGAAACACAACACTCACATACACACACTAGTGTGCTTTTGCTGGACTTTGCCTGGGCCTGTCTACCGGTCGCCATAGCCCCTCCCCCTTTTTTAGCAAGAAGTGTTCCAGTAGCTACACAGCCTGTCTATCTAGGAAAGCATTTATTCTTTAATCAAAATATGAGCTTGGTTTCACTATATTCATGGAAATATAGAAGATATTATGTTATAATGTTTTTTTAGGGATTATATTTGAAGGTCGTTCAAGTCAAAGTGATTAAAAAATTCTTATGAATAAAGGCATTAAACTAATTCAAAACATTTGAATGGTGCAAATGTTTTAAACAAGTCTGTACAGTACATGCATGAATTATGAACCCAAGACGTGAAGTATTTAGGTGTAACATTTGCACAATTTCAGTCCCGTACCAAGAAAAAAAAAAAGTGCAGATGGGATAAACCTGGTCATTCAGTACATTCAGGTCGTCAGCTGACTTAATTGTTGTGCCATATAATGTTGCTGAGTCTAGACCTGACCAACTGAAGTAACCCCAGATCATAACACTGAGGATTGTTGAGTGACCACTTTGCATGATGGGTGCATCGCTTCATACTGTATGCTCCGCTTCTTACCCTGACGCGCCCATAGGGTAGGTCTCGGCTCATCAGACCACATGACCTTTTTCCATCGCTCCAAATGTCCCTAGCAAACTAAAGACTTTTTTTCTGATTAGTCTTGCTGACAAGTGCTTTTCATATAGCCACACAGCTGTGTAGTCCTAATCCTGTGAATTTTCTTCGCATTGTGCATATGGAAATGCTTTGACCTTCATTTATCAAATTCAAATTTCAAATTCAAATTTTATTTGTCACATACACAGTCATACACAGTATGATATGCAGTGAAACGCTTAGACAACTGCCCTGACCTTAAAAAAAAAAAAAAAAAAAAGACTATTAATAGGAATAATATAAAAAGTTACTTATCCAAGAGAAAATATCTATAGGAAATAAATATTAAAACAAAAGTAAATTTAAAAAAAATATATAAGTAAATTTAACTAAGAAGAACAAATTTAACTAAGAAAGAATAAAATAAAATATAAAGTATCTGTATAATACAACACAAAATAGCTGCTTATGCTCTAATCTAGAAAAAATGGACAAAAAGAGGTCGTCAAGCACAAAAAAAAAAAGGAAAAAAAAAAAACACATCTTGAAACTAAATCCCATTTCTCCTGAGATCATTTTTAGCAATTACTTCATGGAAACATCACACTCAGTTCATTTCAACGTTAGTGAAATAAAAACCCTCATAGGTATGTGTTAGTCATTGCAAGGAATTACAATATCTGGCCCAAAGTATGGAAGTTGCTGACCAGAACACACACATGTGCTTGTTGAACATCCTAATCTTTCTTTGCTGTTATAATAAACTCCCCTCTTCTAGGAACAGACTTACCACCAGATTTTGAAGCATGGATGTAGGGCAGGGGTGTCCAAATCCAGTCCTGGAGGGCCAGTGACCAGCACAGTGTGTAATTCACCAACACCTAAACACACCCACTGAACCGAGTAATTAACAGATTAGTTAAATCAGCTGTGTTTGAGAAGAAGAAGCACCAAACTGTGTTGGACACTGGCCCTCCGGGACTGGATTTGGACACCCCTGATGTAGGGGCTTGTGCTCATTTTGCCATTACAACAATAAGTAGTAATGTACACCTGATGTGACGAGGTCTTGGAGTTCATTTAAAATGTTTTCAGTGGGGCTGAAGTCAGGGTTTTGCAAGGTTCTCCCAGTCCAACCTCAACACACCATGTCTTCATAGAGCTCGCTTTGTGCACGGAGATATTGTCATTGAAGGTTTTTCACAAGGCCAAAAGTGTTAGAAATTGTGTGTGTGTGTGTGTGTGTGTGTGTGTGTGTGTGTGTGTGTGTGTGTGTGTGTGTGTGTGTGTGTGTGTGAGAGTGTGTGGAGGTTGTTTCAACAATGAGGAATGCATGTGTGTATAAAAGTCTTTCAAGAACACGGGATGGGTGGTGGTCCATTCAAGGCAGGCTTGTTAATAGAAAGAAATAAACAAAAGATCTCACCGCCTTAGAATGACGATAAAGGTTGCATTCCTCACGCTCCAAATTTAGCAAATCGGACGCACAATAGAAGATATCATGAAGCAGCAGGAAATGAGTTCTCGGCCTGAACGAATGGCCTCATACTGAGTCAGGGGCTTCAGTGTCATCTATGAACATACAATGTTATGTCCACTAAACGACCGTGAAACAAAACACTGTCAGGTCGAATCACGTCAAGTGCATTTTTCATTACCGCTCCCATATGTGTACATTCAGAGTGTATAACAAACCAGTGCCGAAGTGTGTATCTATACTGTATCTGTTCAGTGTGCTAAAAGATCCTTATCTGTAAATGCATGCAGATATAAATCTGTCTAACTAACGGAATAAGTAAATGGCTTTTGCGTAGTGCGGTTTACAAAGATGCATTACAAAGTATCATTTATTATTTGTATGCATTGCAAAAAAATCCCATATCAACATATTGTAATTAAGGACAGAATTTCCCCTTTACCGAAATATGTCAATTAAACAAAAATAAATAAAAAAAGAAACAAATTTGTATCCATCCATCCATCTAGGAACCTCTGTATTCCAACTAGGGACGTTGGAGGCCAATGGGGATTACTATTGTAGTTATTCCCATTTTACGATTGTGGTAAAATGTCTTTAATAGAATAATAGAATAAAAGTTAAACTCCTTAAATTGAATGAAGGACATTTACTGTAATATAGTTTAGTAAACTTGACGTTATATCAATATGTCAAAACTACAAAAGGCCAAAATAATTTTCCTGGTTAATATGAGGGGCGTTCAAATCAACCCAGTACATTTGTTTGTGCAGAATAACAGAACACACTCATGAAAGTAAAAACGACCTTTACTGTATATCTCTTTATGATCCCCTGCTACACTAATGCACTTATCCCAGCATTTCACTAGTGCTTGGATACCATCAAGGTAAAATGTTTTCTTAGTACACTGGAGCCATGATCAGACTGTCTGCTTCAAGTCTAAAACCTCCTGGCCTCCCAGGGTTCCTGAGTTCCTGCAATGTGCAAGTGGTGTTCATGAATTACTGTGCGTCTTCTGTAAATGTCAATTTTTATGAAAAAAAAATGAAAAAATTAATATGAAAAATTCCTTCGCAAGAAATATTTAATAACAATTACAATCTTGATGCTTGGATCAAACCTGACGTCTGATAGAAATCAACTGGGCAAACCTGGCAAACTTGTGGAATAATGGCAGGAAGTTTGTGACCAAATTGCACATCAGATTGCGCTTGACCCTTGCTGCCCCAGGAAATTCTGCCATTCAGCATGCTCAGGATTTGCCTTCACGATTTTAAATGCTTTCTCTTTGTTGGATTCTTTGTTTGCTGCCAAAGACTTATAGAAATAGTAAGCCCAAAGAAAAAAAAGAAAAAGAAAAAAAATGCAATGTTTTAGTATGCAGCACGCATGTCTTTGGATCATTGGGATGAAGTCATCTCTTTGATTGACAGAAAGCAATAATTTTTTTTATAGAGTTTGCTTCCATGTTGGGTTTCTCATGATGAAGGAAAATATTCATTTGGGTTTTTGGCTTTCCAAACACAAGAATCAGGACAAAAACAAGCTCTATGCATGAGGAGTTTCCAATCAACAAATCCTGCCAGAACATTTGTACCAGACAGACAAGCAGTAAACAAAATGTGACAGAAATCTGACAGAGCCGTCTATATTTGTAAGATAAAAAAAGACTGAAAAAAAAAACTGAAAAAAAAAAAAAGCTAATTAGCTGTAAGGTTCTCAGAAATGGCTAACATGTTTTTGTATTTTGTCATCAGCCACAACATAGCTGTAAACAGAAGACGAATGACTAAATGTCCTGCTATTTTCAACATTTCTACATACTTCTGAATAGCACGTTTCTAATGCACATAGTGGACAAAGCTGCATTCTAATGTTTCAGATACAGGATGGGTAAAATCCTTGGGGGCAAAGTGCTTGAGTGGGCATGTTTTAGACGTTTATTTCTGTGGTGACAGATGTTCGCCAAACACAAATTTAGACAGGATAAAAATGGATCATAGCATCACTGTATTCCATTAGAGAGCTGAAGAGATGCTGTTTAGGAACTGAACTGCACTTTACACTTTTTATTTTCTAAATAGCATTTCATAAGGTCAAAGAGTGTTAAACTTTTGCTTTTTCACTTAAAGGATGTCCACAAAACGGTCAGTGCAGCATTTCTGCAC
This sequence comes from Clarias macrocephalus, assembly GCA_011419295.1. NCBI lineage: Eukaryota > Metazoa > Chordata > Actinopteri > Siluriformes > Clariidae > Clarias > Clarias macrocephalus. The sequence continues at coordinate 100,522 of JAAGKR010001102.1, forward strand.
AGCCGACGATGCCATGTCTTCATGCTAATGCGAAATCATTTCAGAAAAGATCGTTTGCTCTCCGTTGTGGAGCTGATTATCCGTTAGTACCAGCAATATAAAGTTGGAGATCCCATATCTTTATTAGTCATGGACTGGGTGTAAACCATGCATGTTGACGGCTATCCATTTACACCCACCGTACTGGCAGCTGTCGGGGAGATTCTGGCTTCCATTTTCAGCCTGAATGATAACAGTGTTTATGTTGCCCAGGCAACTTCCTTGATCAAAACACCGGTTCAACTGGATGCCATACGTGCACCATGAATGTCAACAGATGCGCTTCTATTTCAAGCCAATGAGTGATAGAAGGAGATGGACAACCATAGACGGGATTCATTTACATGTTCTAGAGTGACCTCTGCCTCTGAAATGTAATACATCATCTGGATGAGCGGACTTCTAAATTAACTCGACATTTATTGATTCGACTGAATGAGCCTTGTGCTGAAGAGTAACTTTGGGCAGTTAGTGACATTTTATGGCTGACTTTCTAGACCAACTTTAGGCAAACTGTGCAGACTTTGGCTCTTTCAGGTCTGGTATCAAAGCCTGAAAATTGTTGATGAGCAAAGCTTTTTTTGTTTGATGAACCACGACCAGTGGAACCTGAAGTTTGAAAATACACTAAAGTCTTGATACACAGCAAGTCAGTTCCACAACGTAGAATTGAATTCTTACACAATATATTGATTAAACAACAACATTAGCTAAAGTCTGTTTAGTACCTGTACATGCAGCTTGAAACTAAACTTAGCCATCAAGTGTCATGTTATTTATGGCGAGTATAGACAGATGCGACCACTGGTAAAACGAGTACATAATAATAATGAACAGGCAACAGCCCAAAATCACAGTCCATAAACATATTGCAAATGACAGGGAAATGGCTGGAGATCTACGAACAGGCAAAACTGGACTAAATTGGGAAATGGAGTAACAGGATCAGAGTCAAAAACCAGGAAGCAAGCATGTGAAATATAAATACCTCGGTGGGTTCAAAAAGAACTGTGCTTTTCAGACTTAGCCTTTCCATGATTTCTAAAACAGTGAGCTTCCTCCAAAAAACTAAAAACTATATAACCGAAAGACTAGTGTATTTTAATTATATAAAATCTGTCCGTTATTAAAATTTTGCAACATGCGCACACAATCAGGGATTATATTCATATGCGTAGTGCTGCCACATCTTACAGAATTATGCAGCATCTCTTTGTTTTCCCAAGCGAGGATAAAGACAATCTGCATGATCTGGTTGAATTTCATGTACATTTCATAAGCAATTGAAGATCCAATCCTCAATACAGCTGACACCCAAAACATGACCTGCTAAACCAACTAATAATTTAAATTCCCGAGAGAACCCATTTCCGAGTCCACTGGTATAGGTTCCAGGCTTCCCATGACCCTGTACAGGACAAGTAGCATAGAGAATGAATGAGAGTGAGTGAGTGGTCAAATCTGATTTGCATGCCATGACGCTTCACATTCATAATCACAAATGCCTATAATCTGACTCTAACGTGGAGGCGTCTGTTCTCTGGAATGGGGCATTAATATGTTTTTGTTTGTACCCTCTGGGTTAAAATGTGTCATGAGTTCATGTGACCACTCATTGACTTCAAACAATGCATGCGATTTTAGCAAAAATATGCTTGGGAGTTTTCTCTGGAGGTTGGCAAGCAGTTAGTCAGTTGTATTTGTTGCGGTCCAGAATAATAATAATAAAAAAAAAGCCAGATGCCTCATTTGAGCAGTTTTAGCATCTACTGTATTGCTAGAACTGCTATGAAATTCCAGTTCAGCCGGCGGTGTCGGACGTCACCGAGTACAGAGACAAAAAGTCACATGATTTCCAATCTAGCCATTCTCAATCATGTTGCATGACCATGTATCAGATATATACCAGATCTAGGACCACATATAAAAGTAACTCAGATCTTATCTGAAAAACATCAGACTTGTGCATTCAGACAACCATACAAATCAGATCTGTGTCTTATTGGGGTAAAAAAATAAGAATTGAGTGACTTCAGGCTGGTTCACCAAAATCTGATTGGCTATTCATTTAATCAATCTTCATTCATGCCTTCAACCACATCCTGTTGCATAGGCTTGTTCAGGAGGGCTTCTGGGAAAGCCTTAGAGAAAGCCACTAATGATCAGTTAAAACAGAGCAACAGCAGAAAAAAATCCTCAAGACCAAGGTCCTCAAGGCACAAACCAAAAAGGTTTATAGGAATACGAATGATCATAAGTGTTACAATAATTAAATTGACAGGAATATGCATGTTGCTGATAATTGGCAGTTGGCAGTTATTAAGCGTTTTCTTAAAAAAATCAAATTTAGACCTGAATAAAATAACAAATTACAGACCGATTTCAAACCTTCTAATATTAGAAAAGGTGGTGTCAGCTCAAATATGCGCCTTCTTACAGAAAGACAATATCCTCAAAGAATTTCAGTCAGGTTTCAGGCCCCATCATAGAACAGAAACTGCACTAGTTAAACTCTCGAATGATTTGTTTTTACCTTCGGACCATGCTGCACCTCGATACTAGTCTTATTTGATCTTAGTGCTGCATTCGACACTATAGATCATAATATTCTCATAGATTGCTTACAAAATCAAATCCATATTTAGGTATTTAGATCCTACCTGTCTGATCAATACCATTTTGTAGATCTGAATGGAGAACTGTCCTGTGTAATGCCAGTAAAATATGGGATCCCACAAGGGTCAGTTTTAGGACCTCTGCTGTTCATATATATGCTTCCCTTAGGTAACATCATTAGAAGACATGGTATTAATTTCCATAGTTATGCTGATGATACCCAGTTATACATCTCAACAAAACCAGACGAACTACCCAAGTTGTCTAGATTAACTGAGTGTGTAATATTGGCGTAATATTAGACAGTAACTTAACCTTTGAAAATCATATTTCCAATATTACAAAACAGCCTTTTCCCACTTTCGACATATTGCCAAGCTTAGAAACATTCTATCCATATCTGATGCAGAAAAGCTGTTTCATGCATTCATGATCTCTAGGCTGGACTATTGTAATGCATTACTAGGTGTTTGTCTTGCATCCTCAGTAAACAAGCTACGGATAGTCCATCAAGAAAATATGATCATATAACCCTAAGACTAATATACCTTGCAATGGCTACCTTTCAGTTTAGAATTAATTAAAAACTAGCATTACTTACGTACAAGGCACTAAATGGTTTAGCTCCCATGTATCTAGCCGGTCTTCTGACACATTACAATACACCATGCTCCTTAGGATCACAAAACTCTGGACTACTGGTACTGTAGTTCCCAGCATATCAAAATCTACAAAAGTGGGTAGATCATTCTAAGCTCCTAAGCTTTGGAATAGCCTTCCAGACAGTGTTCGGGGCTCAGACAAAGTCTACCAATTTAAAAGTAGACTCAAGGCACATCTCCTGAATCTGGCATATGCATAATTCATTCCATCACCTCGTACTCCAGTACATCTAAATGCAAACTCCTATCTAGTGATGCTAATATCCTGAAGGGCAACTACGGTAATTCCTTTCCATCTGTTGTTTCTTTCTCTACCCATCCCAAGGCATCTGGAGATTGTATCAGCTCCAGTAGGCAGAGACCAACCCCGCGAAGATCTTCAGGCATCCAGACTTCCAGGCATCCAACTTCTGTTATACTGAACTTCCAGCAGCTTAACACACATGATGTCATTACATAATTCCTGTTATCCGTTATCACCCAAATGAGGTTTCTTCCTATTGCCATCTCAGGGGTTTTTTACTTGCCTCCATTGCTGACACCTTTGGCTTGCTCATCAGGGACAATCTCATTACTATCTAAACACATTTTTTCTCACTCATACGCACTTTTATAAATTTTTATTTTGTGAAGCTGCTTTGAAACAATGACTTTGTTAAAAGCGCATATAAATACAATTCAATTGAATAGTCTTTGGACTGTTCCCATCAAGGGGTCGCCGCAGTGGACCATCCAATCCACACAGGTTTTATACTGGATAACCTTCCTGATGCAATCCTCCCATTTTATCCAGTGGCTTGGAATTGAATCCAGGCCTTCCACATGGCAGGCAAGAAATCTACCACTAAGTCACTAATGCTTACTCTAGCGACATCCTCAGCCAAGCAGTAGGACAACGCCAGATAAGATATCCTTGAGGCTAGGGTCAGAGCAGACACAATGTCATTGAAGCTAGAGTGTGGAACAAACATGATATCATTAGAGATAGAGAGTGTAGCAATTGCAATGTCATCGAGCTAGGGCATGGAGCAAATGTGACATCATTAATACTAGGATGTGCAAGCACAGGTGATGTCATCAAAGCTACAGTAGGGTGTGGAGCAAAATGTGCCATGATTGAAGCTATGGTGTGTAGCAAACATTACATTATTGGCACCAGCACAACTTTATTGAAACTGGATAATGGTGCCATCAGAGGGCAGAACATGGTATATCTCAGGCAGGACAGGATGTGTCTCAGGCAGGACAGGGTCTGTCTTGAACAGAACAGGTTCTATCACAGGTAGCTTGATCTACAGACTGACTTCTGCAGGAACAGGTCCTGGCTTAAACAGAAACCTGGCATTTGAGGGTCAGCTTGCCAACCTCTGCAGGGTGTTGGGTTGTGGAGATTGCTAGGTTGATCTCCACAATGTGCTGAGCAACGAGTGCTCTTTAGAGCAGAGCTATGCTGTCAGGTCTTTGCTGGATCCACTATGAGGAATCTCTTTATATTTGACACTGCTCTGTGCTATCAGCCCTTGATTTGGTGCAAGGCATTTGGAGGCACTTCACTCAGGATAGTGCGCTCTGTACAGTCAGGCTTACCATGAAAGTCAGAGCTGTCTCACTGGAGCTCTGCTGCTCCAGCTGACTCACTGTCTATATCCAAGAAGGATTATTCATGGAAAAATTATGTCACCATGGTGTGCATTTATGATTTATGGTGTCTGCAATAAGCCTTCCAATATTTTGAAAGTAAGCGCATCCACATAATAATACATTTTCCCTCTTCTAGTATGTACAATATAAACAATAAAACAGTAAAATGTTCAATAATTTTTCCTCGCAAAAATAATTTAACAGAAAAAATAGAAAAATGGAAAAAAAAATTTAGTCTCTCATTAGCATAAAAGAACGAATGTATTAATATATTGTATGAATGAAGATCGAATCTAGGCGATGTAACACAACTGTCACTGCATGAATCTAGAATCTGAGACCAAAAGTTTGGACACACCTTCTCATTCAAAGAGTTTTCTTTATTGTGTTCTTTATTGTGTTCTTTAGCCCAAACGCGTCTCTTCTGCTTGTTGCCTGTCCTTAGCAGTGGTTTCCTAGCAGATCTTCTACCATGAAGGCCTGATTCACACAGTCTCCTCTTAACAGTTGTTCTAGAGACGTGTCTGCTGCTAGAACTCTGTGTGGCATTGACCTGCTCTCTGATCTGAGCTGCTGTTAACCTGCGATTTCTGAGGCTGGTGACTCGGATGAACTTATCCTCCGCAGCAGAGGCGACTCTTGGTCTTCCTTTCCCGGGGCGGTCCGCATGTGAGCCAGTTTCTTTGTAGCGCTTGATGGTTTTTGCGACTGCACTTGGGGACACTTTCATATATATTTTTTATCTTGACTCTACACACAAAATGTAGTGCAGTCACATTCACAAAACTGTTAAAAATGTCCTTCTAATCGCTTGGCATTTGACATGACCTTGATTCCACTCGTCATTATAGCCCTTGTGCCTGTTGTTCTGTGAGAGGGGAGTCAAGATGGCTCTGTTCCAGCTGGACAAGAGGAAAGAGAGGAAGAGAATCATAGGTCTCCTTGAAGACAGGGGTTAAAGAACAGGCAGCTCTGTTTGGCTTTAAAGCGAGAGAGATCACATCATATCTGAGGAATTTGGTGTGCAAGATTATTGTCATACATGGTTTTATGAAAGCTTGAGCAAACACATTTGATCAAAATGAAAAAGGACATTTTCAACTTTTGAAAATGGGTCAAGTCGCTGGGTTTTTACTTCTTGCAACATATCAATTCATGCAACTTCCTTCACTGTGATATCCATTGACTGTAATTAGGCGGGTGCATTCCAGCCCTCATAACGAAACTGGGAAAAAAAAGAATAGAAAAATGGGAGATAAGAGCATAAAGTCAGGAGGTCCTGGCACGCATTTGCTATTTAGAGAAAACCAAATACATCATGTCACGACATATTCTTCATTCTATCGGGATGCAACAAAATGTGATTGCATATACTGTTTTTGTGTGAAACCATGCCAGAAAGACTAGAGTCACAATAATTAGTTAATTATTATACAGTATACACAGATCAACCATATCATTACAATACAAAAAAAAGTATTGTGTAGGTTCCACTTTTGACTCCACAAGCCTTCTGGGGGCCTGGTGCATCTGTCCCATGGGTCTCGATCAGATTGGGAGCTTGAGAGTTTGGTGGTTGGTTTGGCAGCCTTGTGTTCTTTGCCTGCTGGGCCATGTGTCTGGTGCCTTTATAGAATCTGTTTTTTAAATTTTAAATATCTAAATTCAAGAATAAGTAAACACTCACAAAATACGAATCTTTTGGGAAAAACTAAGCAGTCACTAGTCATCCTTAGTAACTGCCTGATTAGGGTCTCATGCTTTTAGTTAGTCCACTACTGTCAAATAAAAACAAAATCTCTTATTTTATTACAAAATAGCTCAGGAGGCACTGACAAAACAATAAGCCATACAGGTATTCAAAACAGTCTTTACTTGAGCTTAATTATGAACTTGTGTTGAGGAACTGTCCAAGCCTGTATTCCAAAACCTCTTTTTTAATTACTATCTCTGTGCCTCTGCTGTTGGGTTACATCCCTATTATCAGATTTCAGAGTAAATGTGTCCCAGAGGCTTATAAATGTTTTCTATCATGGCTATTTTTCTCAAATTCAAAATAAATAAATCAATAATTAAAACATGATTCGAGCAAAATCAAAGTCACACTCCGTTTGTACAGTATCAGCCGGACAAGTTCCAATAACACTATAAATATATCTAAGGTGCTTTCTTATAGCACTCTGAAGTGTGTGCCAGCAGTGGTTCTGGAAGTTACAGTGATAGAACGCAGAGGATAAACACCAGCAGACAAATGAGACAGGGATGACATGGGAATGCATGGTGACTGACTTGTGTTTACCCATCGCATCCTCCTCTGCGTATTCTCCACTTTACTGCAAGCGGATGATCCCTAAAACCTACTGTTCTGCAATCAGTATCCTTCATTAGTACAGCTAACCATGTCTAATAATGGTGACAAAAGCAAGTCTGTTCTCAGATCAGGCCCTGAAGGACAGAGGCAGGAAGGAAAGGAGCATTGTGGTCCAGGGAAGTGACTCGAAGGCGTTGAATCAGTGACGGAGCACCTGCAAGAGGCACCAGGAAACTCGGTCCGACATGAATGAGGTTTTTTGGAAGTGACATAACTCTGGAATGCATCTAAGGGTGTGTTACGCTGTCTTTCCATAGCAGTTGTGTGCATTCTCGGTTATTAAGCCTCTGCAAGACTGCAACAATGAAGTTATATTGAGTAGTTTTTCAGATTGAGGATGCTGTGTATGATTTACGTCAGAGGTTCCAAAACTCACAGCCCATGTGACTTACCATAAAACTTACCATCTCTGTTGTAAGCCCAGTTGCTATGACGACAAAAATATTGTATATTGGTAGTGAGCACGGACTACTACAATGTTGCTTAACAAACGCTTCTAACTAACTGCTAATACCAGAATAAATCATCAGTTTGTACTTTCCTATTACTACTACAATTTACTTTATATAATTATAATATAATTAAAGAATCATCTTAAGTAGCCAGTTAGTTTTTTGTCAGGGACTCAGTGGATGTGAAGTGAGAATACAACCTGGATGGGACATCAGTCCAGAAGAGTGTACAACACACACACACACACACACACACACACACACACACACACACACACACACACACACACACACACACACACACACACACACACACACACTGAATGATTTTTTAGAGCACCTTAGGGAATCCAGCATAATGCTCCACACATAGAAAACAAAATCATGATTGTAACTAAAGACCCTGAAAATATTAGGTAGGCTACAGTACCATTTCTGATCTTAATGGATTATGTTTCTTTCTTTTGGATTAAGAAAAACAAACAAACAAACAAACAAACAAACAAACAAACAAACAAACAAACAAACAAACAAACAAACAAAAACAATATATACACATTTTAAACTGTAAATAATTAAATAAGAATCATTGATATAGTTGTGAATGAATATATAATCTAATGTAAATAAAATAAAACAAATAATAAGTAAAAAATAATGATATAATTAAATTTTATTAAATAAACCAAATTCTTTGCAGTTCCAGTTTGGCCCACTAGGGGCATGAAGACTCCCTCACTTACTCACACATTGTCTATACAGCTTTATTCTGAATACAGGGCTGCGAAGAGATTTAGGGCACAAGGAAACCCACCAGGATGAGGAAAACATGCAAACTCCATGCACACAGAGGCGGGAATCAAACCTGAGCAGGAATCAAACCCAGACCCTGGAGGTGCAAGGCGACAGTGCTAACCACTAAGCCAGCATGCTCTATTTAAAATAAATAGAAACAAAATAGCAAACATAAAAAATAGATAGATAAATAAATAAATAAATATAAAATGCAATAAATTAAATAAAATATAACCTTACACATATGTGAAAAAAATAATACCCCTTTTTTTGTGACTTTTTGTGTGTGTGTGTGTGTGTGTGTGTGTAAAATCATCTGATTGTAGCAGGTCTTAATATTAGGCAAAGGCAGCCGCAGATATATATAAATATAAAAACAAACAAACAACAACAAAAAAACAAAGTCAAAATGAAAAAAAAAATCATGTGGGAAATGTGAAGTGCCCCCATGATTTAATAGCTTGTAGATCTACCTTCAGCAGCAATAACTTAAGTAGCTGTTTCCCGTATCACCTTATCAGTCGCTCACATTGTTGTGGAGGAATTTTGGCTCATTCCAAAACCTTGATTCTTCCATTCTAAAGTAGCTTTACTGGTGTGCTTCAGGTTATTGTCCTGGTCTATGACCCAATGTTGAACAAGCTTCAGCTCTTAGACAGATGATGTCATACTGCAAGGTACCCAGTTCCTGTGGCTGCAAAAACAAGTCCAAATCATCATCCCTCCTCTGCCATGCTTCATGATGTTTCCATGTTCTTTTTAGACAAACAAACCAGTCTTCTGCTAATTCTGATGTCATGGACTTTAACTTTTTTTTTTTTTTTTGTATTTCTCTGAGTATATTACTCAGAGTGACTCACACTGATCAGATCATTTTAATGAAATTTTTACACAAAAACACATCAAATTAAAGGAGAGTGTACTAAATTTTACACACAACTGTAAACATGCAAGGACAGTGTACTTGGATATAATTTGATTTCATACAGATAGAAAAAGTTTATTTAACTGATCCATGAGTCATATTACAGATTTTTAAGCAGTACAATATTGTGCACTGAATCCAAACAATTTATTAAGTCTGCTGAATTGAATAGACTACATTTATCCTTACAAATGCACGAGATTGCTAAGTACTGTATATCAGCCATGAATATACTGAACATCTGCTTACCATTGCACACAAAGTGGCATAACAGCAGCAAAAGCTTGAGCTCCCAACATCATTTTGTTGCTTTGCATCATCAGTACAGGAGAGAGGATTGTGTGTGGAAGTTTAAGGGTTAATGGAAAAGACAAGATCACATGATACACATCTAATGCATTTCTCTATGCTGTAGCACTTGTGATCATGATCAGCAGACTGGATTAAATGTCCTAACAAGCAGAGAAAACCTAAAGCAGTGAAGCTCCAGGGCTAGAGTTGAGAAATCCTGATATAGACCAATGCAATCCTGCCATCTAGTGCCTCTCAGATGCTGCTGCAGTGTGTTACATCATGGGAATTATTGGGACATCCTCTGTACAGCTCTCACCTCGTTACCAAGCTATTTCCACATGTTTGGGCGATTAAAGGAGTTCCTGGGAGGCCAGGGTTCCAAAAGGGTTTCAGAAGCAGGGCTCTGGCGTACTGCAAAAGATTCGACTTTGATGATATGCAAGCACTAGTTGAAACGCTGGGATAAGCGCATTAGTGTGGCAGGGGATTATATAGAGAAATAAATTGAGTTTTACTCTCATAACTGTGTTCTGTTATTCTACACCATCAAACCTCCCTGTTCGACTTGAACTACACTTCAAATTCTTTTTTTTTTTTTTTCTTCAAAACTTCACGCTGTAGAAACCCAGGCTGAATAAAGACAATGTTGAGAATACTTAGTATCTCAGGATTAGTAGTTGGAGTTCAATTCACAGTACAATTCACATAACTTTACTCTCCTCCACAATGTAGAACAGCACGTCTACATTCAGCTGTGACCCTGATTTTCTTCACGCACACAGCTTCTTCAGAAACTCTCTCCCTCTCTTTCTCTCTCTCTCTCTCGCTCTGCTCACTTTCCCTTTCTCTCCCCCCCCCCCCACCTTTTTTCCACATCTCCTAATGAGGATAGCACTTATACCAAGATGAGCTTAGGCTCTGTTCTCCTTCTCTCCCCCCATCCCCCCCCCCCCCCCCCGCCCCATCTTTGTTCAATGTTTTTTTTTTTGGACACTGAGAAGATTATTCATGCTTTTAAATTCCTACACCTGGAATATCATAATGAAGTATTTACTTGCCTTACTTGAGGAGCCCAAGCTCATTTTTTTTTTTGTGTGTAAAATGCATCATTTCATCTTATTACAAAGACTAAATATAAAAAGCTGTCCAATTAATTAAGCAATATCACACTCGCAATCATGCGGCTATAATGAACATCAACACGGTTGTGATTCAGCATATTAGCATGCGAGTGCGAGTGCGATATTGCTTTCGTACAAAGTTCTATTAATAAGGAATGAATATGGAGTAAGCCCCAGCTTAGACACAATATGGATTGTTCGGCTTGTTTTTGCTAGCCTGTACAAATGGATCCTGAATAAGATACACTCACTTTATAGGACATCTGCGAGCTCATGTTAATTTATGCAGGCCTATTAAAGGTTCTCCCAGTAAAACCGGTGACCCTTCTTCCTTGTTGTCCTTTCTTTATTTTATGAGTTATCTTTCTTAGACAAAATTATACTCCTGAAAATCATTAGCCGTGTTTGATACTGACATAACAAACACTACTGTAGTCATTATAGTATGACGCTTGACCATTCAAATTAATAGACTGGAACTAACTGTTGTATAATTGGCTTTATACCACAGCACGGTTGAATTCTTGAATCTGATTTGTTCATTTCTGATGTTGATTCACTTTTGACAGTAGCTCTGGCACGAGTTCTGTCTGCAATTCAAATCTCAGATGCTTATTTTTAAACAGTAGTCTTGCGGTAGTAATGAAGTACTGTAGGAATGAAGTTCATTCACTCTCTCATCCATTATATTGCTTTATCCTGTATGCAGGATTTAGGACATGAGGCGGGGACACCTTGGATGGGGTGAAACACACACACACACACACACGTACGCACACACACACACACACACACACACACACACACACACACACACACACACACACACACACACACACACACACACACACACACACACACACACACACACACACACACACATGCTCATTCACACACTACAGGCAATTTGGGAATGCCTATTAGCCTAACCTGCATGTCTTTGGACTCTACACAGTACGTTCTCTGGCAAAAACAAAAAAAGGAATTGTCACATATGGACAGTGTTGAGTGTAATGCGTTACAAAGTAATGCTTTACTGTATTCGGATTACTTTTTTGATGTAACGAGTAATCTAACGCGTGAGGTCCGCCATTTAAGTACTCAGTACTTTTCAAAAATGTAATCCGCTATTCAGACAATTTATGTAGTCCGTGAGCCAGACAGCAGTCATTCCCAATCCATTAGTGTGTGTGTGTTTGTGTGTGTGTGTGTGTGTGAGAAAGCCGTCCTACAAGCCCCACCCCCGATAACCCGCCCCCCTCCTGCTGTTATACTCCTATAACGCGGAAAGCGCAGAAAGATGGAAACCTAATCACAGCGCCGAAACTCGCGGGGAATCATGACGAACCGTACTTACGGCCACAGCGAGAAACCACGTAGGTGAGATATCGGTATTAGTAGTTAACAGATTATGGGCTAAACTTTGCTGAGTGATGATGGTAGAATAATTATAACAGTCTTGACTAAAACAACATGCATGACGAAGCACAAAGGAGTTTTCATTTTCTGCAATGGAAAAGTAACCGAACTAGTTACTTTTATCAGAAAGTAACACAGTAATGTACGGATTACTTTTTGAAGACAGTCATTTTGTAATGTAATTAGTTACTTTAAAAAGTCACGTCCCCCAACACTGCATATGGAGATGCTTTTTATTGTGTAGCAAATGAGCAAATCAGATATATGTTCCCAAATAATTTCAGTTAATTATTTGGAATCATCATCATCATCAACAACAACAATCGCAATTAGTATATTGCTGCTCCTCATCAGCTTGAATTCTTTGAGGGATCCATTTTACTAATGAAAAAACAATATTCAGGATTAAGCTGGACTCACTCACTCACTCACTCACTCACTCACTCACTCACTCACTCACTCACTCACTCACTCACTCACTCACTCATCATCTATTCTGCTTTATCCTGTATACAGACGGGGACTGGTGTCTATCCCAGGAGACTGCAGCATGAGTTGGGGGTACACCCTGGACGGGGTGCCAATCCATCTGTTTGCTTCAATAGCAGTCAACAGGTAGAGCTTTGAACAATTTAGCCTTGTCATGAACCAATTTTACTATCCACCACCCTATATATTCCACAACAATAGCTGAGCTGGTGGAGACTGCTTATGAAGAAGCCTTGTTTTTGGCTCTTGAGGAAAAGTTCCACTTCAGTAATAACCTCGTCATCGTCAAACACCTGCCACAAAGTGGTTTCTTCAGGTGATGAAATAATAATAATAAGAAGTTATTTGGTGCGAGGTCAGGGGAGTAGGGGGAATGAGGCAGGATTTACTACCCCAAGTCGCCCACAAGTTCAACCTGGTGCTCCATTAGAATTTTGACTGATTTTGACCCTCTAGCAGCATTGTGCAGAACTATCCTGCAGGTTGTTTAAACAAGAAGAAACGTTTATGAACATACTCATTTCCGGAGATTGGTTCATATGATAATGTGAATTTTATACATAGAAAGTGGTGTTCTTTAATTATTTAAAAATAATAATGATTGACCAACTGCTGTTGATGATTGACCAACTGTGACCAACGTCTGAAAAGAATAAAACACTTTAGGATGTGCATCATGGTGGCATGGTGGCACTGTTGTCGAGCACCACCAGCATCTGGATACGATTGATTCCCACCTCAGGTCTGTGTGCATGGCGTTTACATGTTTTCCCCGTGCTTGGTGGGTTTCCTCCGGGTACTCTGGTTTCCTCCCACAGTTCTAAGACATGCAGATTAGGCTAATTGTCATTCCCCAAATTGCCCGTTGTGTGTAAATGAGCGTGCGAGTGTGTGTATATGTGTGTGTGTGTATATCCCCTGCGATGGATTGGCACCCCATACAGGGTGTACTCTGCCTCATGCCCTAAATCTTCTGGCCCCCCGGTGACCATGGATACAAGATAAAGTGGTATAGATGACGAGTGAGGAAGTGCATCACATCACCCTGGTGTTAAGTATTCTCACAAAACAAAATGTTTTTTATTCTATTAGTGCTAAGCTACGAGGTTTATATAATGGATGATTATTTGGAAATGTCTGTCGGCTGTGTGAATGTAAGGTCTGAGTTTTTCTTCTTCTTCTTCTTCTTTTTTTTTTGAGAAACGATGCAAAAGAGAGGGACTGTAAATTTGCTGAACAGCATTCCACAAGCGATTGCTTCAAGATTACACAGCAATCACTGCTTCTCCTAAAATTTAATTGAAAATGCCACAAGTAAACATTTAACCGCCGAGCTGTTACTCATCTCTCAGACTGCAGTTCATAATTCAAGCGGAATAAAAAGTGGAGAATGTCTGCACATCTCCTGCTCTGCCACCATATCGTGCAGGTAATAATCTAAGTTTGAAAAATCTATGTCGACTTTTAAAATCTGTATGTTACCTTGGACAGTAATAGATGTACAACCCAGCGGATTCAATGAAATCTCGATTCGGTAGAATCCTTGGGCATTATAACAATGTGTACTGGTTTCGTAATGTGGTTTTAAATCTTGATGGAAATTGAGAGACTATGCAAATGTAGGGCACGGTTTACAAATTGATCAAAATGTTGGACTATAAAGATTAGTGCAAGTATCTAAATGAATAAAAAATGGAGACGTGTAATTCTTAGGTGATATAACTTTATTTTTGCCCTTGTTACTGATTTAAACACTAGTCAGACCTCTTAAACTTTGCTTTTTTTCCGGCTGATAAGCTTCAACATCATACGTTTTATGGTTACAATTTGCAGCATTAAAGGTCACGCATTATACTCAAGTTAAACTAAAGTCTTCAAAATGTGTCTACTAATGTTTCAGCTGAAATACACCTCAGATGATGAATTCTGCTTTCTTGATTTAAAAAAAAAAAAAAATATATATATATATATATATATATATATATATATATATATATATATATATTATATATATTTTTTTTTTGCTTCTTTTTCATAGACACTGTTTGAGGGCCCCTTTGTGAAAGGGCATTCTCCTAGCCAATCAGCAAACAGGGACTAGGGAAAGAAATATCCTTGTTGTTAAACCATGCATTTAAATAAGCAACCAGCAAAAACGTGTGTGTGTATGTGTTCATGTAGATTCTATACTATGTATGATTCCAGTAGGGGACACACCAGGTAATTTACTCACTCATGGACAGGGTACCAATCCATCGCTGGGCACACACATTCACACACTGCAGGCAATTTGGGAATGCAAATTAGCCTAATCTGCATGTCTTTGGACTGTGGGAGGAAACCAGAGTACCCAGAGGAAACCCACTAATAACGGGGAAAATCGAACCTGGCTGGGAATCGAACCCGGACCCTTGAGGCGCAAGTTAACCACTAAGCTACCATGCCACAGCCAAACACCTAAGAAACAGACAGATTGCTGTTAGAGGAAGTTCATTCCACCACCTAGGAGCTATGACAGAAAACTGTCTCAATCAGAGAGTTTTGCATGAAGCAAATAAACGTAGCGACACTGGAGGAGAAAGATTGAACTTATCTCCCATCACCTGTTTTGACATGCATATTAGTAACTGTGCATTAAAGATATCATGCATATCTTGCCTGCTAACTACACTGCCCTTACTGTTTACAAGCATATTTCATCCTGCAATAACATTGTTAATGTCTCAGGAAGCGCACAAGCTACGACACAGATCATACCTGAGCCAACCATCATGTGTGCGTGTATGCAAAGAAGCAAGTATGTTTCTACCCTAACAAAATAATGAGAAAAATTGTTTTTTTTTTTTAGTAGCAACCAATTTATTGTGTGTGTGCATGGAAAAATATGTTAATTGGCATCCTCAATGTTTAGCAACATAAAAGTTATTAGTCATTAATGGTTAGTTTCTTAAGATGAAAGCAGGCTAGGTTAGCAATAAACGATTAGCTAAGTGCGAGCGCAGCCTTATTTACCGTAGTAGTTTAAAATGGCGCAGAGATGAACGGAGCTGGGTAGAGCTCTTATTTAAGCCCTGGTTAATACAAAAATGGAAAACAGATAATCAAATTTGTAGACTTTGTAGAAGTAAGTTTTTATTTGACTCTTTTTTCCATTTATCTTCACATTTTTGGTATTTTTACACTACAGACCCATCTAAATGTCTAAAAAATTACTAAAAAAAAAAAAAAAGAATTTCGCATAATCTGTCCCTTTTAAATGTCTAAAGGCTGGATTTTTATTACACACCCTTGAAATTGAGCTAACACCCCTATCTCACCTATGCAGTTTGAGCCACCGCTCAGTGACATTCCGTGAGGTTCCGCAGGGTCTGCAAGCTTCAGCGACGACTGACAGAAAAATTAAACATGTGAATCGCGATGAGCCATACTTACGGCCACCAGGCAAAACCGCACTGACTTGATTCCAATGCATGCTTTCTGACCAATTTGTATATCTATATTAAATATTAGGATTTTATACTTTGTCATAAGATCCATTTACTAATAACAACACAGTGAATAAGTGAAACTTAACAAATTTGTCAGAACCTTTCTAGTGGCAACTACATAGTCAACATTGGTAAAATCCAGGGTAACTATGTGTAACATATTTACTTCATAATAATGTGATGCTTTTTTTTTTTTTTTAATAACATTGCTATCTTGTGTAATGAAACGCTTACTTATTGAAACCACATTTTACACTTGGTGCGAGACACTGTGGCTTGTAGACCTCTCCATGTCTCTGTGTAGCCATAAGACAAGGTCTTGGCCAAAGCTGAAAACCAGACTAATCTGAGAAGATGACCTTTCTCTCTTTAGTTCTCTATGGTCTTATTCATGTGGTCTTTCACAAACCTCAGCCTGGTTCTCACAGATGAAAGGCTTTTTTCTGGCTTTGCATGACTTCGGCCCTGCCTTTAGGTGCCTGTGTCGAACCGTCATCACCGTGCACTTCACCCCAGCTTCAGTTTGCCACTGTGTTTAAAGGTCACTTGATGTCATCCTGCGGTTTTTGCGTGACATTCGAATTAGTTTGTCATCATCCCTGTCAGTAGAGATTCGTTTTTGGCCTCCGCCAATCTGTAGCTCTGTTGTTCTGCTGCTTGACCTTGCTCTTGTGTACTGCCGTCTTTGAAATTTTAAGCATGAAATCAACCTGCCGCTCATTGCATCCCTGTACCAGTAGAGCCAAGATTGCACACTTGTTTTACTTACTCAGAACTTTTCTTTACAAAATTCTTTTTGGCATTGACAATGGTTATTTTTAAAGTTGCACTTATCTTTGTAGCAGTGTTTTTGACATCCAGCTGGTCAAATTGGAAGAGAAAAGTAATTATCAAGGCAATGTTTTCTTTATCCTTTTCCTCATTAAATACGATTCATGTGATCACCTAATAAGCACTTTATGAAGCAGAATAAGGTACAATTATTCTATAAGGAGAATAATTGGAACTCAACACACATTGGAATGGAATAGTGGCAATACTTACAGACAGACAGACAGACAGACAGACAGACAGACAGATAGATAGATAGATAGATCCTTTATTGTCATTGTAAAGTGTACGAAGAAATAGAGATTCTGATCATCACGTTGCAACAATGTCATTGTAGACCAACTTTACTGATGTTTACCATTGTACTCATACCTCTTGTTATTTGCATATGTACTTATCATGTTAAGATTTCCCTTCATTGGTAGTTTCCTTGTATTTTTTTCTTCTTCTAGAAACAAAGTATGGCAACATCCAAAAGCAATTTTTTTTTCGAGGAAAATTGTATAAGTCATCATCATAAAAAAAAAGTATTATATATATACAGTATCAGTATGGTTATGCAGAATAATTGCAACATGGTGTGTTTTAGGAATTTTTAATGACTAAAATCCATTGGCTTTTTTCACAATTTATTATATGAAATGCACAGGAAATTAACTTATCATCGATTATAATCGATAATCATCCCATCAATAATATATCAAGAATGTTTTCTTAATAAACACAAAATCCTTCCTGTAATAGCAATATGTTTTCTTCTAGAAACAAAGTTTTACTTTGTACATACGTACATGCATTTTTTTCTTTACTCACTCATTCACCGTCTATACCGCTTTATCCTGTATACAGGGTCGCAGGGGGCTTGGAGCCTATCCCAGGAGACTTACAGTAAGGAATGAGGCAGTGTACACCCTGGAAGGGGTTCCAATCCATCACATGGGACAATTTAGGAATGCTAATTAGTCTAATCTGCATGTCTTTGGACTGTGGGAGGCAACTGGAGTACCTGGAGGAAACCCACCAAGAACTGGGAGAACATGCAAACTCCATGCACACAGACCTCAGGCAGGAATCAAACCCGGATCTGGAGGTGCAAGGCGATAGTGATAACCACGAAGCCACCATGCCACCAGGTTTTTACTCATAATTATTATTTTTTTTCATAAAAACAATTTTCTTGTAGTAATGAGATATATTATTAAAAATGATTACTTAATAACAAGATAATTTGTGTAACAGCAAAATGATTTCCTGTAATGAGGAGATGTTTTTGTCATAACACAAGACATTTTTCTTTAAGAAAGATGATTTCCCCCCCCCCCAAATACCCCAATGTTAACTTGTAGTAATGAGTTCTACTGTTTACTCATAATAATGAGATATTTGCATGTAATAACAAGATCCAAGCTTGTAGTAAGAATATGGGTTTATTGATTTTCTCTACAATTTTATGTTAATTCACAATTCAAACAAAAATAATCACATAAGTATTGCTAGATAATTTGCTGATATAAGGGTTTTTTTTTATGATGAGTGGTCTTTTAAAAGGTTAAGTCAATGCAAATAAGATAATATATTTCAGTTCCATCTCTGCATGACCTTTTTGTCTGTTGTTAATGATGTTACAACAAATGGTTGGTGCTGTCAGGGTATCTGACCTGACAATACATCACGGTGTTGTGATGGAAAAGAAGGGTGAGATGTTGCTCAAAAACACATGGAAAAGAAGAGCTAGACTTCTGACCAGAGAGAAGGTGAATAATCATCTGTAGAATCTGGTCAGTGTGGGCATTTGTTATTTATGTGTGGTGAGATGTCTGTCTAAAATCTTGCTAAAAGAGTAAAACCCAACACAGAGAGAATGATGGGATGAGAGGAGCTTCTTCCCGCAGGCGATGCAGGTTCTGAACACAAACAACACCCCGGACGAATCTCATATTTACAAGTTAACCCCTCTTGGGATATTTGCATTTATTTATTTATTGTTTCACTTCTTACATTTTTAGTTCGACACAACTACTGTACCATGGCTTGTTAATGCTCACCCTGTTTGCACAGCTGTCATCCTGTTGGACATATGTTTTTGCACATGAAATAATCATGGACATGGACACTCTTAGACATTTAAATGGGACAAAGAGAATCACAACTGCTGCTGCCACTCATGCTTATGCATATTATTATTGTGCATAATAACATCACTACGCACTAAAACATTGTTTTAGTTTTTATATTTTACTCTTAAAAATATATTTTCTGTACATGCCATTCCTTTTATTCTTATTTTGTATTTACACATTTTATTCTTATTTGCTGTATTACTATTTACTGAATTTGCAAAGTTCAGTTTTGTTATGTTATTTATTAAGTTTTTAACTAATACCCTTTATTAGTTCATTTTAACAAGAAATATATATATATATATTTTTTTTTTTTCATCTATCATCTATTGGACAATGTATTTGCACTTCATAAACTCATCATCACAGAGAATTGCAGCGTGTGTGTTGTTGCTCTTGTTTTCACATTTGCATGCGCACTTTATGTTGTCTTTTTGCTGTATAGTATTTATTTTGTTAAATAAATGTTGTATGTATGTAGCTTGGTCCGGTTTTCATTTCACTGTGTGCTAAACTGTACTGAATATGGTTGAATTGACAATAAAAGTCTACTCAACTTGATAAAATTTGAAATCGCCAATATCAAAATGGCATCTATTTAGTACATGCATAAGACAAAATTCTCGGAATTTCTAGAATGTAAATTTTGAGCAGTAAATGTACAGTAATGTACAGTACTTTCAGAATTTTAGGGTTTTATACCTATACTATTAACCTATTTTAATGCAAACAAACTAAGTAAAAATAGCTACTGCATACTAATCAACTAATCTTGCTTCTGTATTGTACTATTATTTGTAAGGGTTCACCCCTAGAGGGCACTGTGTGCCTGATAAGTTTGCTTTTGTAGACTTTATGTAGAAGTTTGTAGACTCAGTTTCCCAGAATGCACCTCGGTCAGGTGAAGAGAGTGCTCACCGAGGTAGCTCATTAAATTTGTTATAAATAGCTGTTTGTTCTGGGAGACTGGGTCGAGCATTAGATATGTATGTAACCTTTGTTTTTAAGAAAGGCTCTAGTTTGTTATGTTTATGTTCAGTGTGATTTGATTTATGGAGCTGGTTTGGTTAGGTTGTCTCGTGTCGTCTGTAAGTACTGTTCCAGTGATTGTTTACCTATTGTGTAGTTCCTAGTATGTCTCGTTCCTTGTATGTTATTTGTACTAGTATGTTTAGCCGCATGCTTGCTTAGCCGCTAGTAGGTTTAGCCGCTAGTAGGCTTAGCATATAGTAGGTTTAGCCTCTAGTTGAATTGGTCGCTAGTGGCTCTAGTCTCTAGTAAGTTTAGCCGCTAGTATGGATTAGCCTCATGTGTACTTAGCCTTTTGTGTGTTCGTTTTCCCCTGCAAGTTCAGTCACTAACCCCGCTTAGTTACTAGGTCATCTTCCATTTCCACAATAACCAGATTGGACACTAACCCTATTAATGACTAACCCGCTCTCCCAGTCTCTCGTCTCGTCTCTGGTCTCGTCTCATCTCTGTTATGGTTCCAGCTCCATGTCTTTTTGTGTAAAGCTCTTAGCCTGTGTAAAGCTAGAGCCTGTGTTTCGCCATAGAGCCTGTGTTAAGCTCTATGCTCTTGTTTAAAGTTTGAGTTCTCTGGTTAAGTTTCTTTGTCTGTTTATTTATTTTATTATTATTCATGTTTTGTTTTATTGTATTATTAAAAGACTCTTTTGGTTTAAAACAACCCTCTGCGACTATGCCTGCCCTTCTTAAGCCCACAGCAACAACATCGGCCAGTAATAACACCTAAAACGTGACGTTATTGGGTTATCACCACTCATTGCATTAGTATGTCTAAGTTTTTTCTTTTTCTTTTTTTGCATTGGTCACGTCATGGGTGCAAAAACTGGCTGACTCTGCTTCCTAAAAATATTGGATACCTTTAAAAAGTTTAAAAAGAATCAAAAAATGCTGTAATAAACTTTGACATACACTGATCGGCCATAAAATTTACAATGATTATCAATTATATATTAATAAACTGGTGACAGGACAATGAGAACCCAAGGCTCGCTCACTCCCACGGGGACAAAAGGCCAATCCATACAGACTGGTCCAACAGAAACGCCACTGTACCACATATTACTGAAAAATTCCAATGCTGGCCACAATATACAGGCACCAGAACACCCAGTGTATCACAGCTGACTGGCAATGGAGCCTAGCAGGCAAAGAGCCCAAATTCTCCCAAATTCTTGAGCATCCATGGGATGCGCGGGAAAAATGAGTCCAATTCACAGAGCATCCAAAGGAACTGCTGCCAATGTCCTGTTGCCAGACACCACAGTACACCCTCGGAAGTCCATCCACCCGGAAGGTGTTGCAGGACGGTCTAGCCCAAGAGAGCAACCCAGAGAACCTACTGTATACAACACTGGGCTTAATAATGTATTGCACTGTAAACACTGCCCTTAATTTAAATATGTTGCTACATAAACCTTTTTTTCAGTGTATCTGTTAAAACAAACAAACAAACAAACAAACAAAAAATTATATTTTGGCAACAGTACTTGTAACATGTAAAAAAAAAAAAAATTCTCTCTCTTTCTCAGGTGTTCTCAGACCACATATTACACTCTCTTTTTATGCTTCTATCCATCCCTTTTCTCTCTCTCCTTCATTCATCACTTTCTCTATCTCTCAACATCTCGACCCAAGAGAGATGAAAAAAAAAAAAAAAGAAAACAGAGAAGGTGTTGCAGGGCGGTGATGAGATAAGAACACAGGAAGAAAATGAAAGTTAAGGGAAAAAAAATCGCTTTCAGCAACTTCAAATCCCCAATAGCTGTACTCTGAGACAAAGGATTAGCGACAGAACCTTTCACATCAAGGCAGGCATGCGAGACATCTTGTGAGGGCCTGAAGCAAGACATGTCTTAACCAACATCCAGTGTCAAGACAAGCCAAAAAGGTCAGGCATTAATCACTAAAGGGCTGGGTGGCCTGAGCTGTCAGTGCTGCTCTCCCTCACACACACACACACACACACACACACACACACACACCCATTGTGGGAACACACATACCCACAGACACACACACACATACAACAAGGCCAATGGAATGCTTCACACACATTTTTCTTGTTTCAAAACTCAGCCAGGAAACAGCGCCTTCATCCACGTTGACTTCAAATGCCAACAGTCTTAAACTACAGCATTATTTTAGCAGGACTGCAAGTCATATACTGTCAGAAATCAAGACATTTTGGTCTGTGTGTGAGTACAGTATGTGTGTGAAAGAGAGAGGGACTGCAGAAAGTGTGCACTTATAGAATGTTTTAGTTGGTGAACATGAAGACAGGCATGACGCATCTGTAGCCAGCTAACATCTGACCAACTGTGCACAGACAGCTGGTGGTGTAATTCTCTAAATCTCACTCTTCTGCACAATGTGTGGTGGATAATAAAGACAGATTTTCCGTAAAATTCCAGTCCAGTCAAAGTAACATAGATTTTATTGACACATAGTCTGTAATCACACACAGTGGAAGAGGACATCATTCATCCAGCATCATGGTACAATATTCGAGGCAATAAAGGGGCTCTGGATCAGACCATAACATTGCAGTGATAGTATCCATGGTCCATGCAAAAGTGTGTGTGTGTGTGTTTGTGTGTGAGTATATGTGTGTCTGTTGCATATTTCCATACAAGCATTTATATTGTGTGACGCCTCACATTACTGAGCTGAGAGGAGTCTTAGGTGTAATTGTTTTCGTTTCCTTTTTTTATCGTTTCCATAGCAACATGTTCATATAATGTTCAGTAATATTAACATATACGGTATAGATGTTAACATAATGTTACAAATATTGTTACCATGTTTTTTTTTTTTTTTTTTAAACTTCCACTTTTTTATTCCTTCATTTATATATTCATATATACATTTTCACATAGAAATCTTGATATTCTGCTCACTATATCTTAAAACAACAAACTTTTTAATAGCGATGTGAATGAACCATTAATAAACTGGCTTGCAATCAAGTTTGTGCCATGTGTCACCACACCAGGCCATCGCTGATCATGTAACAGCACCCAGTTGCGTTTTATCTTTTAGTTATCTAGCTTTTAACATGCGAGGTAGTTTATTATGCGTAATGGTGGCTTAGGCGGTTGAGGCTCTGAGTTGATGATCGGGGGGGGGGGCGTGTTTTGAGCTGTGCCACCTCCAGGGTGGCACAGTTGGGCATTTGAGCAAGGTCCTTATCCATATGCCCATACAAAATAACTCTGGATGAGTACTTCTCCCAGCTGTGTTGACTCTGGCTAGACATCCGTCCTAGTTATTATGGCAGTTGTAGTAAATTCATACCGATTCACATTCCATGATATTTCAGTTTATATGACTTAATCGGAACAACTAGTCAACTACTGAATAATAAAATAAATAAATAAATAAATAAATAAATAAAATCAGTGACTATAAAAACATATCTCTTTCTACATCTGTTTCAGGAACTAGTTTTTAGTTTTGCCTTTAGTTTTTCTACTTGCTTTTCATTTTGCCTTTTTCCCTACATGCAGCATCCATCATTTCATGACATTGCCCATTATTTTGCTTGTTCATTTAAGAAATGCCATGGGACATCTGCTTTCTTCTCATTTATAATGTGATGGCTGTACTAAAAGTAATGCAAAGCAATGCAAATATGGGCTTATTTTTATTCACCTGAAATAAGCCTAACTTCACCTGTTGAAAGAATAACTTGCTGTTTTTCTGTCACTGAGTTTTTAAGGATGGAGGGGTGCAGGCTATCTGACATCCTGCCTATCTGACAAGACTACAGAATGTTTACAGAGATGACTCCTATGACAAGAGCAATGTGCACAGATGGATAAAGAAGCGGAAACCAGTGGTGAAGAAAAAAAAACACCCAGTGGAAGACAGTTGAGTGCGACATATTCAAAAGATATTTTCAAAGAGGATTTGAAAGTTGGGTTCAATTACATTACAAGCGAATTGTAATCTCGTTACATTAATTATTATTTATGACTTGTTTACACAATGCACAATTTGCTCAACGTTATACCACTCAGAAAAGAATGAGGAACAAGTTGAATTATTATTTAAAATCAAGCTGCATCACACCATAAGTAACCCTTTGTTTAGATGGGTGATCACTGTCTAGGGGCGGGAAAGTAAGAAAAGGGAATCGAACCCAGACCCTGGAGGTGCAAGTGCTAACCACTACACCACCGTGGCGCCCACACTCTGTCACACTTTTTATTGAAAGAAAAAAAAATGTCATAATTGACAGACAGACAGACAGACAGACACAGGCACATCTATAAACAAAAATAATCAGCCCCCTACTTTGTTCTATTCTTTTTTTTCTTACTGACTGCAAGAAATAAATAATGGCATAAATACAATAATGGCAAAAGCCAGCATGACAGTCTATTCACACTCTATTACTGCCATTACTATTAGAGGTGCAGTGTGAGCCTCTCCCCCCTCATACTATATATACATTTAATGAAATATTGATCCTGTACAAACTTTTATCTGGTATGGGGCATTTATAAATGTGACAAAAATGCGGTGACTGACTGAGTGATTTTTCTTTCAAAACTGGGGCCAAAACACAATAATCCAGCTTCCTTGACCCAAGACTGGAAGATTGCAGTGCCAGACGATTTGGGGTTCACTTTGGTCCCATTGTGGAATATTATGAAATATTGTGGTAAATGAATTTCAGAATCACAAACATTAAGAAATTAAGAACATAATGAATAATTATGTTACTGTATACCTGATCCTGTCTGTAACAGCCATGCTAAAGCATTTTTTGTGATTTAAAGTTTTTGACATCACTGTGGCATCACATCTCCATGATTAAGGTCTGACCCCTACCTCTGGGCTGTGTATGTGGTGTTTACATGTTTTTTCCCCTGTGTTCCTGGGTTATCTCCACCTACTCCAGGTTTTTTTCCCACAGTCCAAAGATACAGTATGAAGGCTAGTCTAATCGGCGTTTCCAAGTTGCCCATGGTGTGTGAGTCAGTGTGTGCTTGTGTGCCCTGCGATGGATTGGCCCCCTGTACAGGGTGAACCCTGGCTCTTGCTGTCCTCTGGGTGTGGGTTGGGCTTCAGGCCTCCTGCACCCTTGAACAGCATAAGGGGTATACAGTATAGAATGAATGAGAGTGAAAGTGTAAAACCCAGCTTTTTTATCATTTAAAGTTTTCTACATTAAAGGGGGTTTTCACAGACATGGCCACATACAGTATTGTGTCACTATGTTGTCTGAACATGATCTTTGGGTACTGTCCCAAAGTTTGCATTGGTTTTCTCTAGGTTTTCCAGTTTTCTCTTAATGGTTAAA
This sequence comes from Clarias macrocephalus, assembly GCA_011419295.1. NCBI lineage: Eukaryota > Metazoa > Chordata > Actinopteri > Siluriformes > Clariidae > Clarias > Clarias macrocephalus. Next base: position 126,122 of record JAAGKR010001102.1, read on the forward strand.
AGGTGTTTTCATGATGGTTGGATGGATATGATTGGATACGGTTATTGCCATATGTGTAAATTTAAGGGCTTATGTCCCATCTGGGGTCTATTCCTGAATTGCATCTGGTGTTCCAGAGATAGGCTTCAGATTCATCCTGTTCGGAATAAAGCCGTTAATAAAGATGAATGAATGAATAATAACAAAAAACATTCTGCAAAATATGAAATTGGCAGGATTAATGGTCCCATGGCTCTCACTCTTGAGAAGTGACTACAGACATAGAATGGAATTAAAATAAACAGGCTGCTGTATTTTCGATCCATGTCTCCCTTTCATCATTCACCCAAACAATCCTGTTAATCCAGGATATTTAACAATACAATGCTATGTTCCTAAATGTGTATACTATTTTATTCAGTTCTAAAAGGAAATGCAACATTTTATTGGTTACATGTTCCTAAAATTACTTCATCTGCAAATTTGCCATCTGTAACAAAGTTTCTTGCTTACTGAACAACAGGAGGTCCGACAGCTTTCAGCCTTGATCAGATCTGTTACAGTACATGATTGCGTCTCGTGGAAGACATTTGTCACACAAGGGCTATCAATTAAAATGAATATTTTACACATAATAAAGGTTTGGTGACTTTTGATGAGCTCAGGTGCAGGAATGAAGTGGCAGATGTGTTTCTTCTTCACGTCAAGCTAGAGTGTGTATTACTTTTTACCATTAAAGTATCATAAAGCAACATAAGGCAACTATGTATTTTTGTTAATAATTATATTTGAGATGTATTTCAGAGTATAAAATGGCATGGAGGCAAAAGTGAGGAAAAAGCGTGGCGGATGTTAACCGTGAAAGTAGCATGGGAGTGTGGCAATGCTATGTGCCCCTGGGACATTGAAGGTGGGCGCCATTTGATCAAGGCCTGCATGAGCTTTCCGTTTTGCCGAAAGCAGCTTTTGTGACTCAGTTTGATTTTGTCATAACATGATTATCTCTTATGGCGTACAAATAGGCGTTTCCTTCTGGATTTGATGGCATTTGCTAATGTTAGCGTTAGCTCATTTAGTGCTTCTTTTGTGAATGACATATGCTGTGCTTTTCACTTCATACAATAATATGCAAGTAACATTAACTAATTAATACTGGAGCTAACTAACTGTTCCAGGATTGAACCAAACATATTGTAAAATGGAAAGCTAGTGCAGTATCTACAATCCCTTGTTCCACACACAATGTAGTGCCCATGATTAGCGGTTTGAGAGGGATTTGGGATTCAGCCTTGTGTTAGAACCTAGTTAGCCCTGTTAGAAACAACGCAGGACAGTTCAGAGGCAGATTGGAAGTGTTGTTTAAGATGAAATCTTATGTAATTAAAAAAAAAATATATATATATATCTTATGATGAAATCTACTGTGACTGGTTTTGTATAAGGGTTTTGGAACTGGCTTCCAATAAGTAACATCCTTTTTTTGCCATCCAGAACTGAGTGGGACCATGGGGACAATCCTTCATATGCAAAAGGACAATAAAAATCATGTATCTTAAAGTCCACTATAATAACATTTTACCTTAAATACAGCCCATAAATACACATCAAGAAAATATTTACAATATTCCACACAATCACACAGTCACACAATCACTGGGTAAAGTACAGTAGGTGAAACAACTGTAATTATATTAGACTTAAAATTCGGAATTTGAATGATTAGCACTGAAGATTTAATAATATGACATTTTTGCTATTATGTTTTTGTAGTTCTAATATACAGTAAATCATGCTGCTGTAGTATTTTTGGTTCACCTAATTTTAGTGAAGTGCATCATCCTCAACATCATTTTGTGTCGCAGATCTCTTTCGAAATGAATATTATTATTATTATTTTTTAATACGACATGTAAGCTACTACCCAGCAGAAACATTCTTTCAACAGTTTGCATTGAGATCATGCCCCATTAAATTGTTTAATAACTCTTTGGCTGTATCTAATATCAGCTAAAATATATTTCATATTGACTCAGCAAGCTCGATTGCTTTTGCAGAGACATGAAATGTGTTTATGTTATTCACCCTATCAGTGACGGAATGCAACAGAAAATTATGATGTAAGAGATTGCAAGCGGTTACATTTTAAAAGGTGTAAAATAGTGAAGGCAAACAGCAGTGTGTTAAGAGTATATTTGTTATGAGCATATTTCGAATATCAGTCCTGGGATGAGCACAGGACATGCAGTTTGACTATACGAGCAGTTCTTCAGAACAAATCTATCATACCCAGGTGAGATTATGCACTGATGAAGGGGTGTGGAATGCAAATCATTAGGGTACTCATGTGAGACCATCAACTGCAGGAGAAGGTCAAGAGCAAGTGCAGAAAGCACCAAGCAGAGGTTTATTATCAAGATAAATTAGGCAGGTTAGGAGGGAAAGAGGAGATAAAACAGGAGAAATGTGTCAGGATTAAACAACGACATTACATTAGGAAGCAGAAGTACATTTCTCAAAGCAGTTATTATAAGTATGCTGATTATCCTAGGGACTGAGAACAATATGCAAAGAAAACATAACTAAAAGGGAGAGCTGGAAGGCAAACTTTTGTTATACTGTAAGTTGAAGAGCGGCATGGTGGTGTTGTAGTTAGTACTGTCGCCTTGCACCTTCATGGTCGATTCCCGTCTCTGTCTGTATGGAGTCTGCATGTTCTCCCCATGGTTGGTGGGTTTCCTCCGCATGCTCTGGTTTTCTCCCACAGTCGAAAGACCTGCAGATTAGGTTAATTGGTATTTCCAAATTTCACATAGTGTGTGTATGCGTGCGATGGGTTGGCACCATGCCTGGGGTGTACCCCGTCTCGTGCCCTAAGTGTCCTGGGATAGGCTAATCTGACTAATCTTGAGACCAAGGTTGAGTTTTTTAACTATAAAAAAGGTCAAGCAAGACAGTTTATCACCCAAAGAAAACTGCACCTATGGTGAAATGTGGTGGTGGTAGAACCATGCTAAGGAGATGCTTATAGGAAAGTCTTGTATGGCGCTAAACACTAGTACTGTAGTTTAGAGCACAAGGCTTTTAGGTTCAGGAAGTTGAAGAATAATTTTTTTTTTTCACTGAAACTTTGGTTCATTAGGGGGAGGATAAGTCAGTTAGGATATCAGCTAACACATTTTTGTTAGCATTGTTATTGGTGCAGGACTGTATCACTCAATAATCAAAAGCAGCCAGTATAACCCACTCAAGAATTTGGAAATGCTAATTAGCATGTCTTTGGGAGGAAACCAGAGGACACCCACCAAGCACAGGAAGAAGATGGAAAAGTCATGAAAACAGACCAGACGTGGGAATTGAACCCAGGACCCGGAGGTGCAAGGCGCCACATAAAGTGGTTGAATTTAAAATTTAAAATCAATTTAATGTAATAACCACCTGACACTCGTCACACTTCATTGTCCTTAGACTCCCCTACATTGGTGACCTCAACCTCCCAATGTTGAACCCAAAGTTATTCCCTTGAGTATGTTAAATAATTTTGGCAGCATTTCACCAAATCTGAGCAAAGAATATACAGTAGCTCTCTACCCTTCATCATTCATCCTCCTTCTTCTGTGATACAATTCATTAGCTGCCACACATGCTGATGCCAGAAAACTGCTTCCACCATGCTTGACAGATAATGTCATATGCTTGGAACAAAAGCTCTCTTCCCAACATTCTGTCGCAAGTTAATCTTGGTTTCAATCCTGTACCAGAACTGGGCAAGTCTTATCTGTTTTCTAACAATGTCTAACCTGACTTTTTGTTCTTTAGTGGTGGCGTCTTGTCATAAACCTTCATATTTACATTCATAAAGGTGTCTCTTCATTAGAGACTTTGGCAATGATATGTCTATTTCTTCCAGGGCATTCATGACTTGCTTGAAAGTAGTGAAGGTGCTTTTATTTACCAAGAAACGAATTCTGTGATCATCCACTATATTTGATTTCTGTTGGTGAAATCATCTTTTTAAGAATTTACCAATTAGTTGATTTGGCTCCTCTTAATATTGCTGCGACAAGGTATTTGACCTAAAACTGTTAATTACTGTATTGAATCTAGATGCTTCAACCAGGTCCCTTATCTCCTCTCATATTAATGCTTGAGCATACCAAGACAATGCTATGTCCAACTTTGTGGCAACAGTTTGGGCTAGGCCCTTTCCTCTTCCAACATGACTAACAAGGACCATAAAGACATGGTTTGCTGAGTTTGGTGTGGAAGAACTTGACTGGCCCGCATAGCATCAACGCCATCAAGCACATTGGGATGTGAACTTGTAACGCTCAGATATAATGCCCTTACCTGATGCTACACAAAAACAGTGATCTTTTTCTTCATGTCAGTGTGTTAAAAACCCCCGTGGGCAAGAATGACAACAACATGATCAATTAAACAAACCAACCGGGAGGCCGATAGCGGAGTGAGAGGACTCAGACGAAGCAGTCTAGTCGGTGATAATCCAGATGGAATGGAAATCCCGCAAAGAACGGTCTTAGTCGGTCTCTCAGTGTACTTCATAATAATATAACCAGCGCGCTGTATCTCCATACTTCTCCCTCTTGCATGCTTTCCCGGGCCGGCTTTATGTCCAGGTCAGGTGACCACGCGCATCACCGTCTCTCCGTGCCATCTGGTCACGCAGTCTCGCAAGAGTGGGAGCGGGAACCAATACACGTAAAGTAGATAAGGGCAAATAAACCTTAGTGGGCACAAATGAATAAAAGGCTGCAGCTTCTTTATCCTTTGGCCGTCTTATTACACCCAATATACAATTGCCCCTTATGTGGCAATGCTACAAACTGAAATGGAGATTGTGAGCCAGGCCTTTTCACCCAACATCAGCGCAACATCAGAACATAAATGCTCTACAGAATGAAAGGCCACAAATTCCCAGGGAAACATAAAATCTTATACACAGCCTTCCAAGAATAGTGGAATTTGTTATCACTGCAAAAGGGGAAAAACTCCATATTGAAATATGTCCATATAGTGTATCTCTCTGAAAGGATTGTTCTGTTTCTTTCAATCTAATGATGGCCTCCTGCACTTGCAGTGACACCTCTTGAATGGTATATTGAGAGCTATCATAAATTATGAAACACAAATTCGATACTCTGAATCATCTCTACAGTAGACATCGCATGGCACAAGCATGCACACAATCACAGTCTCTCACATAACACATGCAATTTGGAAATAGCAATTAGCCTAATCTACCTGTCGTTGGACTGTGGAACTCCACACACACCGCAAGACCCTGGAGGTTTGAGGTCACTGTTTCACCTGGAAGCAACTTTTTTTTCCCCCCGATTTTTTCTCTAATTTAGTCGTGTCCAATACCTAGGGGGCTCCCACATTAAGGCTACTACGACCACGCAGACGAGAGGGCCGAAGACTATCACGTGTTTCCTCTGAACTACTGTACATGATGCCAGCCGACTACATCTTTTCAAACTGCACCATTGGAGGCAGCATAACACGAGCATTGGTCCTCTTGCCCTGCACCTCCAGGTTCTTGGTTCAATTCCTGCCTTGTGTCTGTGTGCATGGCGTTTGTGTGTTCTCTCCGTGCGTGCCTGTAGTGTGTGAATGAGTGTGTGAGTGTATGTATGTGTGCGCCCTGGGTCGGATTGGTACCTTGTCCAGGTTGTCCCCAACCTCGTGCCGTGAGTCTCCTGGAATAGGCTCCAGGCCCCCAAGACCCTGGTATAGTCAATAATTTAGATGAAAAAAACAAGGAAACTGCTTATCAGACAATTGTCCAATTACAGTACATTTGTTCATTTGGACAGGTCTGGCACACAGAGAGAACACGGGAGGCGGATGTCAACAGTTTTTTTAAATATTTTTTTTATTATGTCTATAATTCCTAAATGGTTAATGCAATATTTTTGTTAAACACTTTTGGATTAAAACTGAAAGTGCACAGCTCAATAACAGCTTGATTGCTTCATTTCAAATCCATCTGACATTCTACAGGGACCCAGAGGTTTAAACTCGAAAAACCTTGTGAACTGGGAATGTCAGCACTAGTCGATTTGTTTTACATGTTCACAGTCAAAAAAAATTTAAATGCACACATTTCGTAGATGAATAAATGCCATCTTCAATTTTTTTTTTCTTGCATCCCCCATGGTGCAGGGTTTGATTATGATGGTGCGCAGTTGGGGTGCTGAAGGCAAATTATATTGTGCAATATAGTACTGCTTGTTCCTTTCAGTTTTACTCAGCTGTCGTGAACACACACACACACACACACACACACACACACACACACACACACACACACACACACACACACACACACACACACACACACACACACACACACACACATTTTGTTTCAGCACAGAGCTGTTTATCATTGCTGTTTTACAAAAATGTAGAACAGTTATGTTAAACAGTTATCATTGATACCTTGCACATATTTACATTTACAAATTTGGCGAATGTTTTCCGTCTATGGAAGCGTACGAACGATGCAGAGTGCAATCTAAACCCAGAGCTGTTAAGAGCCTGCAGTAATACAAGTGCTACAACACATTCCATTTTCACCCACTGAGCATAAACAAAGTAGGCACTCAGAAACACACTCATAGATCAATGCAGGTGCAGTGGCGCAGTTTTATTTTAACACCACACAAACAAAAGGTACCTGAAAAATAGGCTGGTTACAGCAGTAATGACTGTTAGATCAGTCTCTTAGCATCAGCTCTCCAGCCTTATCTTTTCTCTGTCTTATTCACAAAGACATGGAGAGCGTTAAGGAGGTGCCCCGTCCATCACAAAGATGAGACTGAGATGAGACTCTCCAATCATCATGCAGTGTAATAATCTGAATAATAAACAAAATCAGAATTAAAAAAAGGCAGAATGAGGCAGAACCAGAAGGACATGATCACGGAATTAGTTGAATTTCGATTTACCCCTGTGAACGAATGAACTTCACTGGTTAGAAGATTAGGTTTTGTTAAATATCAGTCAGTCTGACAATAATGGGATCACTCTGTCATCTTGGGTCATGACCTCATCCACAAGACCTCTGGGGTGCTGTGGTGTCTGGCACCAGGATGAAGGCAGCACATTCTTTGGGTGCTTTGCATCACGATGGGGCTTCTGTAGGTTAGACTTGTTTGCCCAGCACTTCCCATGGGTTCTCAATTGGATTGAGATCTGGGGAATTAGGGGTGTGGTGTAATGGGACGTCTGGTGCCTTTTTGTGATTGGCATTTTTTCGTGATTTGTTCTGCATTGGCTTTTCTGTGGGATCGGACCAGACAGGCTGGCTTTAGGTGCCCATGATCCTTTCGCTGAGCTGATCGGTGTATCAATGCACTCATTATAGTATGTTATCGTTTCCATATTAGCAACTTACATACAGGGACATGTATAGTATGATGGTGACAGTCCTTAAAATATAACAATACTAATAATACACAGATTGAACAGTCATCAGTAATTGTTGATGTTGTGAAACATTTTGTAAGATCATTTCAATCTTTTCTGGAAGTCGTTTGCAGTGTCAGTGCTATGTAACAGTCAGAGTTAAAGCTCCATCATGGGAGCACTTTGCACGTTGAAGTTTCCCGGGAACAAGCTGCAATTACTGTCTTATTAACTTCAAGAAAGAGAGAAAGAAAATAAAAGCTTGCATAACATTAGCGAGGAGTTAAAGGAACACAAAAAAAATGTTTCACATAAATTTCTTTCCTAAAACAAATAATGTGTTGATCTTTGACTTTTAGTTCTTCTTCTTTTTTTTTTTTTCCTTATGCAAGAATTTAAGGCAAAGTTCTGTGGTAGAAAATGGAATCAAACATTCACAATATGGTTGTCGTCATCTCATTGTCTATACCACTTTATCCTGTATTCAGAGTTGCAGGGAGCCTGGAGCATATCCCAGGAGGCATTGGGCACGAGTGGAGGAAGCCCTGAACGGTGTGCCAATTTATCACAGGGCACACACACATACTGTACACACTCCCATACTCATTCACAGACTTTGGGAACAGCACTTAGCCTAATCTTCAGGCCTTTTGACCATGGGAGGAAACCGGAGTACCCGGAGGAAACCAACCAAGCATGGGGAGAACATGTAAACTCCTTGCACACAGACCTGAGGCAGGAATCGAACCCAGACCCTGGAGGAGCGGAGGTGCGGCCATGATAACAACTTTGTGCCAATGTGCTCCCTCAGTATCTGGTTTAATAGGAAATTCATATATTTGTGGGTATATTAAACCATTCAATCAATAGATATGTTTAAATTGACAATATTTCTTTAATCCGATTAATCCGAAATTGTACCAATAAGAGTTTTCAGCCTAACTGTTTACATGGATGCTGATCCGATAAAATGTGGGATTTTATCAAAGAACTTTTGTGACATGCACAGTGTTGGGCCACCACTAGTATTTTGCTAGGAAAATTAGACAATAAGTGCAGTGATTTATTGCAACATGTGCAAACATACATGCAAATTCAGTATACTATAGAACACAAAACAAGTGTTTTGTTGTATAATTCTAACAAGTCAATATTTGGTACGACCGCTGTCATTCTTTAACACAGCCTCATCTGTCCTAGGAGAGGTTTCTTGTAATTTCTGAAAGTAGTCTTCAGGAATAGTTGCCCCGACTTCTTGAAGAACATTCCAAAGCTGTTCTTTGAATGTTGACTGGCTTTTTTTTCATTCTCTATCAAGATGATCCCACACTGCTTCAATAATGTTGAGAACCGGGCTCGCAGAAGGTCAATCCTTGACTCATAATGTTCCATTGTAGGTTTTTCTATCAAAGTATGCTTCGACTGCATTGGCAGTGTGTTTAGAAGACTACTTTATACAGGTCTGACTCCTTAGAAGTAAAATATGAAGATATGAGGGCTGCCTCAAGGCCTTTGCACAATACTATTACAAAAAAAAAAAAAAAAAAAAACCCGTCTGAGCATTTTTCTCAAACATATCATGGGGAGAACATATCAATTAGGCATCCCAGTTTTCCCTTGTGCATTGGTTACAATAATTCAGTCTAAGCTATAAATGGTTAGATGTCTGAAATGGCAGCCAAAGAGTAGTGGGAGAGACTTGAGCTGCATTCCGATCGGCCTGAACTACCCTGCAAAGTATAGAGTATTTCCCAGGATGTTCAGCTAGGAAAAGATAGAATAAACCATGTTAAGTGTGATTCCAAACTGCACAGAGCGGAAATGTTTAGTTCAAAGGGAACTTCGAACAGTGTAGGGAACAACTGAACAATGGGTCATCATCGGAAATGGTATGAAAAAGTTCCCAAAAGTCATTGTGTCGCACTGGAGCGTGAAAAAAACATGGAGCCCAAAAAAAGATTTATTTATTATCATTATTATCATCGAGGATGACATCATATTAATAAGACACAATTATTTAAATTTTAATTTAATCAAGAAATCCATAATGTTATATAGTCTAATAATCTGTAAAAAAATTTAATGTTCATAATCTTCATACATCTAATAATCAATTATTATTATTATTATTATTATTATTATTATTATTATTATTATTATTATTATTATTATAACAAGTTTTTTTGTTTCAATAAATATTCAATACTTAATGCCTTTAGTGTGTAATTTTCACAGCAGCACTGACAGGTATCCGAGGTTCTTATGTAACCATCAGACACATAAAGGAAGTGACGTCAGTGCTGGTGACTCTGCAGCCTGTCCGGTATGGTGGAGTTTTGTCGAGGGAAGTTCCTTTCACCAACATTCCCTGCAAACTGGGCAGGGATTAGGGTAGGGAGCACCCTGTAAAGTACACTTCAGAAAGGAATGCTGTGATGTTATCACAGAACAAAATTTCTCACCTCATCAGGTCAACTAAAGTTACCCCCACATGCGGTAAATATTCCAGCAAAATAGAACGTGTTTAAATGGCTAATTTAAGCTCAATGGGTAAGACATTGCTCTACTGATGGAAAGACCCAGATTCCAACCTTGGGCCCTTGAGCAAGGCCCCTAACCCTCAACTGCTCATATGTGTAATGAGATAAATATCTGTTGCTCTAGATAAGGGCATCCACCAAAGCCATAAATGTAACAGGTATTTGTGAAAATACAAGAACGTACGTCTATGCATAAAATATTTCTGCTTACTAATGACCATTTAAAGGTCATGGTAGGTAGTTATGAATGTTTTTTATTCAGAAAGTTGTGTGAAAACTCATTTTTATGAAATGAGTTAATCTGGATGAAATGTGTTAATTTTTAATCATTGCCATGAAATACATTTTAAGAATCAGATGCACATACTGTTCAGATTGTACATTTCTTTTGGTTTATTCTATCTTTTAGAGCTGGGAAAAAAAAAAAAAAACCATTAGCCTTGACAAGGCTTGACGCAGTAAAATCATTGTGTCAGATATTATTAGAGACATCAACCATTTTCCCAATTCCAATCCATTCCCAGATGTCTATTTAATGTTGATTCCCAGTCCAGTGTTGAGGTGTTGAGGTGTTAAAGTGGGATAGAGAGATGAAAATAGATTTTTTTTAAATGACATCTTGACAACTAAATGTGTTGAATAATGATTGCATGCCTACTGAATATTTTTTTCCCCTTTCATGCTAGCTATTTCACAGAGACTAAATAATTTTTCGAGAACTCATCTTTTGGCATTAAGATGACTGAGAAGCTTTTAGCCACACTAATGCTTTAAGCCCTGTAATTTTTTCCAAGTTATAAAAATGTGAACAAAAGTTCTTGTGCGTTTAGCATCGATGAGCAACAATTTGTGATTTACGGAAAGATGTGTCAGGCTTGAAACCAGACTCGCAGAGATATATGCAGTTTTAAAATAGAGATCAAGTTTTATTAAAAAACATCAATTACACATAGAAGAGTTGATTCAGAATCATTAACAGCTACCAATGTAAAAAAAGGTCTAAAATACAGAGCCGGAAAGTAAAAAAAAAAAGAAAACAATAAAGTATGTACTGTACTGTTATAAGAAAATAACCTACAATGGCCAGAAACAAAGCAGACTTCTCACTGCCATCACCATTAAATAAATTATTTTCCCTAACAGGGTTGTATTTGTTTCCCCGTAAAGCTGCTTTGTGACAACATTCATGTAACAACCAATATGGAGCTGCGGAAACCAATATGGAGCTGCGAGGCATTTATTTTATCAGAGCTCATTAAATGGAAATGACTGTATTGCTTCAAATGAAGACCAGGTTCTTGTTATAGGCATAGTGTCATATACAGTATGACATACAGAGACTCCTGAGATATAGTTCACAGAAAGGGCAGAATAGAATGATGGCTGTGTTATTTATAATCCACACACAATGAGATTGTGGAGAACTGCTTTTGTAGCAAACATAAGCGAGATTTCTATAGAACAAGTAGAATGCAAAGAAAAGCCAAACCTTGTATCTTTCCTGGACATTGTAAGACACTTGTTGGAAAAGTGCTTTCCTCCTCTTTTTTTTTGCATACATGAGCCATTGACTGTATAAGAATTAGAATAACCCACTGTGACATCGCTTGTAAGTTTTCTGAAATGTGGTTTTAAAGGTCAATCATGGGAGCTCTGGTTGTTACCGGTTATGCTGTCATAGTAAGTCCTGCTGGAGTCCCTGCTTGCATTCTGCACAAAAAATACCTTCATATTATACATTATGCGACTGTGACCATACCCAACTGTTCTCTCTCTCTCTCTCTCTCTAGAGCTACACATGGCATTCCTAACCAGTGATCCAGACCTGTCTGACTCATCCTGTTTCCCCTCTTCTGGTTGAAGATCTACTTGCATGAAGGCCCTGTATGGTCCTCTTGGGATGCATGTGTTGACTTAGGACGGTTCCACTTGACCGTGAAGATGGTCTTGGTCTCGGCTGATGCAGACAGCTGTTCTCTGATGGTGTTTGGTGGCTCAACAGCTCAAACTTGAAATTCCTACAGTACAAACTGTTTTGTACCTCAGCCTACAATAACAAAAAAATGGACTCCATATTAACTAAAACACATCTCCTGTTATACTGAACGTCCAGCCTCCCATGACTGCAAATCATTCTCTTCTATCCATTATCACCAAAATGAAAATGGGTTCCCTGTTGAGTCTGGTTTTTCTTAAGGTATCTTTCATGGAGTTTTTTCTTTCCTTTCCCACTGTTGCCCTTGGCTTGCCCATCAGTCATCCATACCCTATGTCAACTCATACATGTCTTGGGGTAAGTTAAGCTAATGCTTCCCATTAGCTAGTTAGTCAAGGTGATGCATAGCACACAGCTGGCTGTTTGTCACATGCATTACAGCTGTTGCTCAAATCAGTCACAACTCAATTAAGTATAATTGTTTGCCTTAATATAATTTTAACTGATGAGATACACAGAAAATCACCCCATGTAGAAATGTCATGAATAGGAAATCTAACCATGGAAACCAAGTCTGAAAAAGTTGGGAATTTTATAATAGGGCTCTATACAGTAGGTGTTGATTCGCTTTTGTTGCCAGTTATCAGTGGACAATGCACATTTTGGCACTTCCATGATGGACTCATTTTCAGACCCAGAGGTTGCCCACACAGATGCATTTGATGCTAGTCAAGCTAGTGTAAATGGCATTTATTAGTGTTACTGACAGGGAACAGAATCTGCCATACCTTCCATCCAAAGAACATGGCCAGTTTTGCTCATTAGACTCCTCATGAGCTTGGTCATTATTTATTAATTAATTAATTTGTTTATGTTTTTTTATGTAATTATGCTTTTTAGGTAATAAACTTCCACTTTTTCTCTCTTTTAGGGAATAAGTAAGAAATTCTAACTGCCCTACATTTTAATGAAGTATCTGGAGATCTTGATGCCTCAAATGATTTATAAATATCTATGGTTTAGGCTTTGGGGGTCTCTGTCAACACTTAAAACCACAGTCACAGTTTGAAAATGGTGTCCCTTCTCTTCTGATGGACAAACACTTGGAGATTTCTACTAGTGCCCTTGTGGATATAAACCAGGGGAAATAGACAGCATGCGATCGCTATAGTTCATTTATCTGATTTAAAGAAGATTGTAAACCTTGCTGGTTTTTTTTTTTTTTTTCCTGGGACCGGCTGTCTTGATTTTTGCAGAACTGAAATTCTCCTGATGAAGGGCAATTCCCTCTCTTGCTGACTACAGTGCATCTCAAAAAATTAGAATATCCTGAAAAAGGTTTTTTTTTCCCCGATTTTAATTCAAAAAGTGAAAATGTAATTTTCTATAATAATTACACTACATGTAAAGTTAAATATTTTAAGCCTTATTTTAATTTTGTTGATTACAGCTTACAGCGCATGAAAATCAGCAATTTAGTATCTCAAATATTTGAATAAGTCTCAAGATCAATCAATCAATCAATAAAAAAAAAACTTCTGAAAAATAAAATGTTCATTTATTTGCTTAATCTGGGGACATTTTCTGTGGCATGGTGTGGCGGTGATCAGCCTATGACTCTGCTGAGGCGTTATTGAAGACCAAGTTGCTTTAATATCAGCCTTCATCTCATCTGTATAGTTGGGTTGGGTGTTTCTCATCTTCCTAGAGATAGACATTCTCTATGTGGTTCAGGTCAGATGGCTGGCCAATCAGGCACAGTATTTTTATGGTAAGCAAACCAGTCAGTAGTAGTTTTGGCACAGAGGGCAGCTGCTGAAAAAGGACATTGGCATCTCCATAAAGCTTGACAGCAAATGGAAGCAGTCCTCTAATAAGTCCTGCTAGACTGCTGCATTGACTTTAGACTTAATAAAGCACAATGGACCACTGCCAGCATATATCTTTGAACCTCAAATCATCACTGACTGTTGAAACGTCACACTGGATTTCAAGCAACTTTGCAGTCTGTGCCTCTCCACCTTTCCTACAGACTCTGTAACTTTTATTTCCAAATGAAATGCGAAGTTTACTTTCATCTGAAAAGAGGACTTTGAACCACTGAGCAATGGTCCAGGTCTTTTTCTCCTTAGCCCAGGTAAGATGCTTCTGATCTCGTCTCTGGTTCAGGAGTGGTTTAATACTAGGACTGCAACAGTTTCTTTATGATGTCAGATTGACTCCACCCTCATGCCACTCCTTGTGAAGCTTCCCAAGTTCTTGAATCGGCTTTGCTTGGCAACTTTCTTGAGCACTTTTCCTACCAAACTTTCCCATTGTGGTCAACTTTCCATTAATATGCTTTAATACAGAACCTTCTTTGGTTTACCCTATTTGGGGAGATTGTTGAAGGTCATCTCCTGGACAACAGTCAAGTTAGCAGTCTTTCGAATGCAAATACTGAACTAAACCAAAATAAAATACACAAAATAAATAAAGAGGAATTTATTTAACTCAGAATTAAATATTATAATATATTGGTGTACTAGATTTTTTTTTCATGAGGTGTAATCACAATCGAAACAAAGAAAACTTGCAATATTTAACTTTACATATAATGAACTTAAAACATTTTTACATACAATTCTAAAAAAAGATGTAGCATTTCATAATAAACAATACATTTTCATTTTTATGAATTAATTTCCATTTTTGAGCTACATTGTATATTACACTGTCTGCATAAAATTAAAACCCTATATTAATTGATATAATGTGTAATGTGGTTTTATAACAGAAGGTCTAAATCTGGTTGCTCTTGTAGCTTAATTTGCCGAGATATGAAGTTATAAATATGTAGTATAAACCTGCTTTAAGCCAACCGGCCATGATGACAGACGTACAGTATAAAAAAAAAAAAAAAAAATCCAAATCATTATTATTTTTTTTTTCAGTGGAGTACAAAGAAACTATGTGAAGTTTGTGTCTGCATGTTGTCTTTATCTTAATTTTTTGTGTTTGTTAATACTGTTAGTAAGAAGTTATAGTCTTGAGTGTCACATCAACTTAACCTTTCTCTTATTTGCTGACTCTTGTTAGTTTTTTTTTTTTTTTTTTCTTCACCCAGCTTTCACGCGAGGAAGAGACAGGGCCTTGGGTAATTTGCATATCCTGATGCAACTGTAATTGTAAGTGTATGAGGCCTTCCTGCCCTGATCTGAATCCACCATACCCATGACCAGGTTGAAGCAGTTAATGGAAATTCATTAATGAAGTAATCAACATCCTTGTTTTTCCTAATAACTATAATACCCCTTGTTTGAGACTCTGTTAGTTCATTCACATCTTTAAATGTATAATTAATCCCTATTAGAAAGAGCGTCGTTATGATCTCATGACAGGAACTTTACGAGATAAACTATATAAAAAATTTTAAGATTTTTAATATTTTTAGTTTGAATAGAAAAGTGGAATGGATAGAGCGTTTACAATTTTTTATTAGATAACGTGAAATTGGACAAAAGGGTCCGTGTTATGATTTGTCAGAATTTCATGTGAGGATGGGTTAAGCTGGCTTAAGAATAACCCTTCTGCTACTCAGCTGATCTGAGATAAATTGGTTTGGGTTCTCACTTCAAGGCCTTTCCTTATCGCACACTGCACAGGTAGACTCATGTGAGTCTCCTGTCTTGCTCACTGTGCTCAGTCAGACCAGGAAATAATACATTCCAACAGGAGGCTCCAAGGCTCGACTGTTGTGTCCTCTTCACATCCACCACCATGTAAAGCAATGACAAACGATAGCAATCTCGGTCACTCTTTATTTCCCTTTCTTTGCCTCTTTCCCTTTATCTTTCCCTCTGTGCCCCCAGAACAGATCCAAAGATCAAGATCACAGATTATCTCACTCTTCCTATTGTTGCTCTCCCAACAGAGCAGACAGGGACTCAAATACATTTTTCACTTTCTCTTCTTATATTAAGACATTAAGTCAAATACAGCATTTTGAATGCTGAACTGGTTTCCAACCCTTGTACGAGTTACCAGGGTGACGACATCCACAATGAAAGATGAATGTCACACTTGATTGTTACCCAGAATACCTCGGAGTATTCCGACTTCTGAGATGTAACGTACTGTATATTGTTAGTGATGCTGCATGCTGGTTAAAAAAAGAACACTGCCGTCTCAGGGATACATGATGCATGTAACAACAGATACGCAATGTGTTTATCGTACGATTTAGGCCTCTTTTATGAGAGCAGCTGCACACACACACACACACA
>JAAGKR010001103.1:0-10529 GCA_011419295.1 Clarias macrocephalus
CTCTCTCTGTCTCCCTCTCTCTTCCTCTCTCTCGTCCTCTCTCTCTCTCTCTCTCTCCCTCTCTCTCGCTTTCTCTCTCTCTCTCTCTCTCTCTCTCGCTTTCTCTCTCTCTCTCTCCCATCTCCTCTTCTAATTTCAAACAACTGCTACATGACTAAGCACTTTATGGAGGGAATGCAAATACTGCAGTTACATATAATAGTTGGCAGGTGGAGGAATTACCACCTCAAACACAATGCAATGCCATGAACAGATGTAGTTAACTATAAAGTACAGATATTTCTATGCAGTGGAGTAAAAGTTAAAATATCAACTAATAAAAGTACTCAAGTAAAGAACACTCTCACTCGCTCATCATCTATAGCGCTTAATCCTGTATTCAGGGTCACGGGGGGCCTGGAGCCTATCCCAGGAGACTTAGGGCAAGAGGCAGGATACACCCTGGACAGGGTGCCAATCCACTGCAGAGCACACAGACATGCACACATACACTCACTACGGGCAATTTGGGAAAGCCAATTAACCTAACCTACATGTCTTTGGAATGTGGGAGGAAACCGGAGAACCCGGAGGAAACCCACCAAGCACGGGGAGAACATGCAAACTCCATGCACACAGAGACGGGAATCGAGCCTGGCCGGGGATCGAACCCGGACCCTGGAGGTGCAAGGCGACAGTGCTAACCACTACACCACCGTGCCGCCTCAATTAAAGAAGAGAAACCTAAAAAAAAAAAAACTGTACTTAAGTAAGGTAACAAAGTAATGTACCCAGTTGCCTTCCAACTATGAACAGTAGGCCAAAGTCACAATTCGGTACAAACCTCAGCTTTAAAGTCACGTTAAAGTCAAGTTATGAACATAACTTGTAAACATATACTGTACATGTGTGCAAATTTCATAAACAGACCATAATTTCCTGATTGTATAAAAAATGCATCACATGTCATATACCTTTATTTCTTTAAAATAAATAAATGAACTACTTGATAATTAATTAAAACTTTCCTCCATCTTGGTCTCTATGTGCTAAATAAGTTGTTTAAAAATAGTGACATCACCGTCTATTTGCATTGTCCCTGTTGATGGTGCTGTTTCTATTTTCTCAACACAATACTACCGTACAAATGCAATAAATGAGTCTTTCATGACATAATATACCATCAAGGTTTTTTTTGTTTCCCCAATCCATGTTGTTCCCTGTTTCCCAGTTCACTGTTTGTAAAAATAAAACATACCTCACTTACCCCTAATGTTCATGCGGATTTATTCCTAGTTCTCTAAAAAGTGTCTGTGGATGGTTCGATGGATTGTTTACCCATAAACATGTGACGAATGTCATCTCATCTCAGCTTTGTTCTCATGAAGGATAAATCAGGATAAAGCTGATAAAACTCTTCCTCACCCCAGGGCTACAGGATAAAATATTGACCTGACATACAGCCGAGCTTTCAGTCTGAATTCAATAGTCACATTCAATATTTCTTTATATATATTAAGTTCCATACAAAGGCTGGAGGATCAGAGGAAATTGAATCTGTAGTCTGGATCCCCGAACATCGGAACGGCTCCTGGGGCTCACTTTCTCTCAGCGATGTTCATATCGATCATCAGTATTATTACGTTTTGCTAGATTATGTATGGTCAGAGAGAGGATTATGGTTATTAGAGGATTGCTAACTCGAGTCACAGTGTGATCCGTTCTGTGTGTGTGTGTGTTTTTAATCTGCACTGAAAATGATGCAGAAATTTCTCGTCCTATTCCATGACTGTATAAATTACATTGCTCACATAAGAATCAATTCCATGTCATTTTAATAATTTTAAAATATTATCTGTAATCAAGCTATTTGTTAACAGAGTGCACAATCACACACACACACACACTCACACACGTCCTCAAGTCAGAATTCAGCAGCCGATTGATTAGAACTCGCCGGAATAATGAAAAGGTGCGCAAGTGAGGCGTCCTCTCTGTCTGCCTTTCATTAGCACACGGTGGAGCGTCGCTACACTCTCATTAACACACGCTCTCTCCCGGGGCTGACCGTCTCCGTGTGCTTCCGCTGGACTAATTGAGGATAAATATCCCGAACGACAAGAGACAACAGAGTGCATTAAATATCTTTTTCTCTGTTTATCCAAAGCTCTGAACCTCGGAATCCGATCCAGGTGAGAATGGATAGCTCATGGGTTCACTACCAATGCTGGGGTTTGAACTAATAATCCTTCTGGTCAATCTTTGGATGAGATATTTGCTGAGATGTGGAGATCATGATAATCTGGATTCTGATGCAGCCTCTCTCTCTCACTCTCTCTCTCTGTGTTTTACTCTGACAGAACAAATCAATCCTCCTCAGTGCACACAACTAACAAGTCACGCAAACACTTGTGTACTGGTCTCTCTCTCTCTCTCTCTCTCTCTCTCTCTCTCTCTCACACACACACACACACACACACACACACACACACACACACACACACACACACACACACACACACACAGAGTGACAGTGTGAAGAGAATCGAGCCATTTTTGACACAAATCGATCCAGGACCAAATGTGTTCTTGTGACTTGATAATCATTGGTTTGAAAAGTGTGGTGTGTATGTCAAATTACTACATATACAGTACAGACCAAAGGTTTGGACACACCTTCTCATTTGAAGAGGTTGAATTTGTATTATGGCAACAAAAAAGTAAAAAAAAACGGGTGTCCATCATTACTTTAAGAAATGAAGGTCAGTCAGTCAGAAAAATTGGGAAAACTTTGAAAGTGTCCCCAAGTGCAGTCACAGAAAGCATCAAGCGCTACAAAGAAACTGGCTCACATGCGGACCGGCCCAGGAAAGGAAGACCGAGAGTCGCCTCTGCTGCGGAGGATAAGTTCATCCGAGTCACCAGCCTCAGAAATCGCAGGTTAACAGCAGCTCAGATCAGAGAGCAGGTCAATGGCACACAGAGTTCTAGCAGCAGACACGTCTCTAGAACAACTGTTAAGAGGAGACTGTGTGAATCAGGCCTTCATGGTAGAAGATCTGCTAGGAAACCACTGCTAAGGACAGGCGACAAGCAGAAGAGACGCGTTTGGGCTAAAGAACACAAGAAAGAAAACTCGCTGAATGAGAAGGGGTGTCCAAACTTTTGGTCTGTACTGTATATGTATATGTATATTAATCTAATTAGTGATTAATAACTGGTTCTGCCCTTCTCACGTGTTTTGTTAAGCTCAGGAAGGTGGATTACTAGGAGTGTAACAAATGGATGATTTGGACTGATGCATCGATTTAAATGAAATTGAATTGAAGTCAACAATCAACAAAAATATTGTTTATAATTATAGTTGATTATGAATTGATTATTAACAGTTAAGAAATGTGCCCCAGCAGCTATACATGGTTCATATTTAGCATCAGTTAGCCCAATGTTTGGACTAGCACATCTCTGAGGCTGCATAAAGTTTTCATCTTATATTTGTAACATAATAACCTTTATGACAGTCCATTAATGAAGACGAGTTGTCCATGAGTCAGATATTCTTATCCCTGGGCGTGGCTATGAATAAATCAACAGGCAAGTAGTTTGTCACATTGATAGTATTTATAAAGTTCCTATTTACCATATATCATTATCATTCAAGAAATAGCAGTAAGCCGATCTGGAACCCAAACACATATCAAGCACAAGGTCCCGGATCGAATCATATCATGACCGCAATATCTACACAGTCCCTCGGAATGCTTTGAAAAAGCCGAAGCAGTATTCCTGTCCGCCCATGGAGCATGAGCGATGCGTTTGTAAACCTTGCTAGGTCTTCTTTCATTCCGCGCTATATCTCAGTTATGATCAATAAATCGTCTTCATCCTCTTATTTTATGTAGGATGTGGGTTGAACGAGGCAGGAAGGTGCTGTCATACACTTTACAGCCCGCTTTAAAGCAGTTTTTGATCACCCAGTGGAACACCAGGGCAATAGTGAGCAGATACTGAGGCTGGATATAAGGGATAAGAGGAATAAATCACCTCTCGGATGCTGTATCTGCTCACCTTCCGCCAAAATGATTTCACATTTCAGTGCCAACTTTGAGTCTTTGGATGAGTCTTTTTTTTTATTTTTATCTAGCTAGATGATTTATTCAGAGACAATCCATCCATATACTCATCAGCTCATCTCTACAGTTGCCCGAGTCATAGTGGTGGCAGAACTGAGCTAATAACTGAGGAATGACTGAGGAAATATTTGTGTGAAGCTCTGACCAGTCCAATCTAGATTAAAATGAAGATTTCCACATGCTGCTAATATTTTTTGGCTCTAGACTGGCTGGTCGTTACATCGATCCGCCCCTAGAGCAAGCCCTGCAGATCACTACAGAGCCCTGCTAACTGCTGCTTCATGGACAAAATTCTGATGAAAAGCTATTGACCTCACAGAAAAAAAGCCCTGAAGCTGCACAAACGTTACACTACTACAACATCACTCTCGCCAACTGATTCTTGGACTGCCCTGGCTTGTGGATTTAAACCTCAGAATTTCTTGACTTAATAAAATCTCATGAGCTTGAGACCCCTTGCTCTTGCTCTTACTGATGAGAACCAGTAAGACCATCAATCCAATCCTACCGGCATTGCTAAGAAATCCAGTTGGCTGCTGACCTGCTGTGAAACTTTCACTCTCCTGGTTTCAGCCTCTGTTGCAAAAACAGAAACAAAGATGACAGGGACAGAGCTTTCTCTTTCAATGACCCACAGATATGAACTTCCAATTAGTGTTCAGATAGTGTTTAAGTCCAAGCTGAGAACTTATTTCTTCTGTCAAAGCTATTGTGAAAAGTTTTCTCTAGGCAAAAGGAGAAGATTTTAAAGGTTCATTGGGCATAGAGTATTTTGGTGAACTGGGATAAACTGGATAAATAATTGGATGTTGTCTTCCCATACTATTCTGCCTTCACTCAGGTTTTTGACGGTAAAGTGGCTGGCTGCTTTTTTGTCCCATAAGAGGCCCATTTATGAGCCCTCAAGTCTAGGTTTCCTTCTGGTGCTCTTTTAGTTAATCCCTGCTTGCACAAAAGTATACACTGTCCCTTCTGTTGCTCTCTCTCTCTCTCTCTACACTTGGTGTTTCTGAGATACCAGTGATTTTGTCCGCTTTTGCTCTCTGGACCTGCATGATCCATTCTGGTGCTCTACTTTTGGTTGGAGTTCTGCTTCTGATAATGATTTGCTTATAGATACACCTCACTGCTGAGAACAGTTCCACTTACAAACAATGAAGATGGCTTTGGACTTCATTTGATACAACCCGACAACAGTTTTGTAGTGGGGTCTCTATCAATGAACAGTTGTTTATCTTAAATATCAGTTGGTAGGTCACCCAAATGAGGATTGGTTCCGAATTTAATCTGGTTCCTCTGAAGGTTTCTTCATGTAATCTGATGTTTTTTTTTTCTTGCCCTCATTGCCTCCGATTTGCTCATTTGACCAAGCTATAAATCTATGCAAACTAAATTGAATGATGCTGGCTTTATATAAAAGCATGTCTAAGCATATCTCCCAAGTGGTGCAACAAAAAGTTCCCTCTATCATGTTGAAGACTGACGGCCCTAAATATCAAGAGCAACCTGGCCATGGTCTCTGTGTAGGTAGGGGATACGTGCATAGAACCATACCTGTTAATTCAAACAGCATTAATATGTGACATGTGACTTTCTGGCATAATGTGCATATGACCATTAAATCCAATCCTGGAGGGCCAGTGTCCAACACTGCAGAATTCACCATCACCTAAAGACACTAACTGAACCTAATAATTAACAGATCAGTTGATCCAACTGTGTTTGAGAAGAAGAAACACCAAACTGTGTTGGTTTCCGGCCCTCCAGGACTGGAGGTAAATATGCCTCGTCTTATATCCCACAAAGAATCACATCTTAGCCCCTTAAGTAATAACAGTAAAAATATAGGGGTTTCTTTTGTAAAAAATAAAAACAGTAGACTCCGACTTTGTATTGACTACCACACGGTCCATGCAAAAGGCTGCATCACTCATCCTCAAACTCTACATTTAAACACGAGTCCACCAAACTGGACCTATGAAGCGATTACTGGAGATAAACAGAGGACAGCACCCCTTGTTCTTGTGTCCTCTGCAATGTCATTCATCATTTTGTCATTACCTATATTTAAGACATTTTACTTAATTTGGCATCCTTGGCCAAACACAACCAGTCCATAAGCTTGAAGCTGAAGTTATATTTTTATAAAAGTCACTTTTATTTCATAGCACTAACATGCACTCATGCATACACATGGACACTGTTTTACGCAATGTTCCACTTTCTCCGAATACTAATGTCATGTTGTGTTTGTGTTTAGTTATTCCACCTGCCCGAGATTTAGGTTTGCTCGCTATTTCATCCGTGTCTCTTCGAGCTCATTATTAGCTCAGTGGGTCGCTACCTTTGTACAGTTATGTATTTTTTTCTGCTTTTTTGTTTTCACGCCTTGAAGTTACTTTGTTGTTGTACTTTATGATAATCTGTCAGGGACAAGCTGATAAACACTATTTACACACAGAGAATGGAGTGGTTAACCTTACACAAGGATACAGAGAGGTAAACATTTTGTAGCAAAGGCGTTTGGTTTAAAAACAAGCCATTGATCCAAATTGTTTTGCAGATAAAACTCAAGACACTGACTGTGGAAATGACAATTACTGTATCCTGGTCAGGGTTGCAGTGCATCCGCAGTCTATAATTTTATATATTGTTTTTATATACTGTATGAAAGCATTTGTTTTTTTTTTTTACATGAGGATGAAAAGTGTGCCACTGTTATACTTTTATAAGACTTATGTATTGTTGCAGTTTTAATACAGATTATTATGATAAATGATGGACTCAGTCCAAAAATCGATTGTGCATGCAACTTGATCAAGTCTCTTTTAAATAATCAATAACTCATCTGCGTGTATAGGAAATGGCCTGGCTATCACTTTCAGCTTCAAATCACCTCTCCATTCTTGTGTGTGATAAAACCTCCAAAATATGACCTTAAGCAAACACGATCAGAAATGACATTACCAAACATTACGCCTAGTATTGTGTGGCTTTTGCTTGTGCTACCTGGGCAGATCTGGACCCTCTGAATATGACTACTGTAAATTCGACCTCTTAGGGGGCGGGTTGTTGTTGTTGGAGATACTTTGGATGTTGTGGGTTGCAGGGTGGGCCCTCCATGGAACTCATGGGTTGGTTGTTTGTCTTATGGGTTCTCAATTAAACTGGACTCGAATCTGGATAAGAATGGGACAGTGGCTTTGGGCTTCTGCTGGGCCCCATGCATGGTGGACTGTAGGGTACTGGGTCCCTTTCTTTTGTGGCCAGCATTTTCTGTGGGATTAGACCTGAGAGCCTGGCCTTTAGTCACTGTGGGCATGAGTGAACATTGGGTGCCCATGATAAGGTCACCAGTTTACTGGTAGATAATTGCTAATTAATAATAATGTGTTTATGTTATTGCTGATTAAGATTGAGATTAAATTAGTTTTCACATATACCTTACAGCACAGTGAATTTTTTTTCTTTTTTCTTTTTACATATCTCAGTTAGGAAGATGGGGTCAGAGCACAGGGTCAGCCAGGATACAGCGCCCCCTGGAGCAGACAGGCTTAAGGGCCTTGCTCGAGGAGATTGCTTGTGAGACAGCATTTCCTCCAGACAGCAGCTTATGGAACATAGAAGAGGTGTTGCTGCTTCAACATGGTACATAACAAAAGCAGAAGTCCAGTATTACTCAGAGTAGGATTTGTATGCAGATGATATTCACTGATGAAAGAAAGTAAATAAGATGAAACGTCCTTTGTTGAACCCTTAGGCGTTGGTCCTGACGCTGCATCTTTAATATCTCTATGTTCTCCACCACCACATGACTGTGTTCTCGCCTCAAGCGACGCTGGACTAAACCCATCATTTCTAAACTGTTGATTTATTTGTAACAAATGCAAATTACAGGTTTATACTGTACCGCCTTAAATGTACAGCTGAAGCAAGCAAATACTAAAAATAGTCCTGTAGGAACATAGAGAGAACTCAACAAGCATCACGTCTCCTCTTCATCCACAAATCGAATTACACTTCTAATTAAAATAACAGGCTTGTTGCTGTAATCCTGTGGCGCTTAACTGCTCTCTTCACATGATAAACACTTGGCAAAATCATGCAAGCTCCTGTCTGCTTTGCAGAACAGCAGGTGGCACATGGAGAGGTACCAGCACGAGCAAAAAGAGAGGTTTTAAATTACAGCTCACAGAACTGAAGCCAATCCCATCATGCACCAGCTCCACCAATGCAGTGCAGTTGGCCAGGCTGCATCTGAATGGAATCAGTTAGCAGAGTCTTCGCTGTGATTGCTTTGGAAGAGGAGAGAGAGAGAGAGAGAGAGACCGATCATCTCAGAGCGGAAGAAAGAGTGAGGCAGGAAGAGAGAGAGGGAGAGCAAGGGAATGAGAGATCACAGGAGACGCAGAGAGAAAAAGCAGAGGGATGCTTCTTCTTTTTAAGCAGTGACCTGAGTGCAGCCATGAACCCATTACAGGCTTATGAAATATTGATGTAAAAATCACACAGGAGAGTTCCTGTCCTTCACCCAGCCAGCAACCTCGATGGTGTTTTAAACCGTTTAAATAGAACACACACACACACACACACACACACACACACACACACACACACACACACACACACATCAATAGTCTGGATTTCATGTCCAACCTGGAATTGTATAATCAGTGATACAGCAAAGTTTTCTCTACAGTGATCATTTATGGAAGGAGTCTCCAGGGTCAGCACTTAGTTACATGTATGTTAGCTCTACCAAGCAATTACTCACTTGCTCAGTTACAGTAGTATTAAGACCACTGGTGTCATATTCCCAATGTTCTCTATGTTCATGTCACAATAACAGCCGTACAAACACTTTGTCTCCAAAGACCATATGTAATATGACATATGCAACAACACACTGTTACTTTTTCTTAATTAAAAAAAAAACTCAGTTTGACATTTTAAAACAAAGACTACGGGTATATTAGATTGCATGATCTAATGCAAGATCCCTTTCCACAGTTCGGCACGCATGTGAACCTCAGAATAAATCTAAGGTATAACCACTATGGCATGAAAGAAAAAGGTACTACCACTCCATGGCGCTATATTCGGACCGACTGCGAAAATGATATTGTCATTCACTTAAAACAATGAATTGCATTGTTGCTCGCTTAAAGCGCTTTCTCTCACATTCTCGCGTTGTGCTCACCAGGGTTGCCAGATCACACTGAGAAAATCCGGCTATGCACTGCTGAAACACCTCCCACTCCAATAGCAATAATATCAGTACCGCAGCCCTGTATCGTCTTTCTTTGAACAGTATGAATACACAAAGTGTCCACATAAATAAATAAATAAATAAATAAATAAATAAATAAATAAAGTACTTTAAAAGAACAACTCAATATTAAATACGTAAACATTTGGACTCCTTGAAAGTCTTTCTCCTTTCTCTTTTTTTTTTTTTTTGCTGATTCATCGACTGGTGATTTAAAAACATGAGTGAAGGCATGTATGGCTTTATCTGCACTGTACTGTATAATCTGATATCTAAGATTCTCATTTCTATCCGAGCTTGTTGTAAATTCCAGTCATGACCAATAAACCATGACTGTGTTAAAGGTTCAGGTTGTTTAGTCACATGCACGCTGTGTGTGTTCAGGACAGCTGACAGGTGGCTTCACTGATTAAACATGAGGTGTGTGTGTATGATGAAGAACAGCTGCCACGCATGTTGCCGATTAATTACGAGTTTGCAAAGAGCAGGATGTAGAATTCAGTAAAACTTTACCACATCAGCATGGAAATCAGTCCGCTTACCTGGATAGCACAACATGGTGACTGTAACATTCCTGCTTGTTCCATCGTTATACAGTGGTTATACAGTCGTTATACAGTGGTTATACAGTCATTATACAGTCTTTATACAATCGTTATACAGTGGTTATACAGTGGTTATACAGTCGTTATACAGTCGTTATACAGTCGTTTCCAGTTTGCACAAGGTGTGCTGAGTGTGTAAAAGCTCTATAAATCCTTCTATAAAGTATGTGTATTTATCTAAAGCATACAATTTTAAAGCAGATGCAGAGACACATTATCAAGACATACTGTAGCGCTTTATAATATTATACTTTGAGTCGAGTACGGGAAAATGGAGCTGGTGAGCCTGTTTTGTTGCTAATGCGGTAAAAATGACCATGAAACCATCTGCTTTTAGTTAAAAGGAAAAACCTGTTTAGACAAAAAATATATATAAAGCAAAACCTCCTACTCTCTCTCTCTCTCTCTCTCTCTCTCTGACTCGCATTTTTCATTTAAAATGAGCTTACATCTAAAATTGCTGTATTGAACAACTTTGCTTAACTTAGCAATAATAAAGAAGGAGTAACCAATGTGTGGTGGCACTTTGGCTTAGTTGTTAGC
>JAAGKR010001103.1:10549-23993 GCA_011419295.1 Clarias macrocephalus
TTTTTTTTTTTTTTTTTGCTGATTTCTTCTACTGGTGATTTAAAAACATGAGTGAAGGCATGTATGGCTTTATCTGCACTGTACTGTATAATCTGATATCTAAGATTCTCATTTCTATCCGAGCTTGTTGTAAATTCCAGTCATGACCAATAAACCATGACTGTGTTAAAGGTTCAGGTTGTTTAGTCACATGCACGCTGTGTGTGTTCAGGACAGCTGACAGGTGGCTTCACTGATTAAACATGAGGTGTGTGTGTATGATGAAGAACAGCTGCCACGCATGTTGCCGATTAATTACGAGTTTGCAAAGAGCAGGATGTAGAATTCAGTAAAACTTTACCACATCAGCATGGAAATCAGTCCGCTTACCTGGATAGCACAACATGGTGACTGTAACATTCCTGCTTGTTCCATCGTTATACAGTCGTTATACAGTCATTATACAGTCTTTATACAATCGTTATACAGTGGTTATACAGTCGTTATACAGTCGTTATAAAGTGGTTATACAGTCGTTATACAGTGGTTATACAGTGGTTATACAGTCGTTATACAGTGGTTATACAGTCTTTATACAATCGTTATACAGTGGTTATACAGTCGTTATACAGTCGTTATAAAGTGGTTATACAGTCGTTTTACAGTCGTTATACAGTGGTTATACAGTGGTTATACAGTCGTTATAAAGTGGTTATACAGTCGTTATACAGTCGTTTCCAGTTTGCACAAGGTGTGCTGAGTGTGTAAAAGCTCTATAAATCCTTCTATAAAGTATGTGTATTTATCTAAAGCATACAATTTTAAAGCAGATGCAGAGACACATTATCAAGACATACTGTAGCGCTTTATAATATTATACTTTGAGTCGAGTACGGGAAAATGGAGCTGGTGAGCCTGTTTTGTTGCTAATGCGGTAAAAATGACCATGAAACCATCTGCTTTTAGTTAAAAGGAAAAACCTGTTTAGACAAAAAATATATATAAAGCAAAACCTCCTACTCTCTCTCTCTCTCTCTCTCTCTCTCTCTCTCTCTCTCTGACTCGCATTTTTCATTTAAAATGAGTTTACATCTAAAATTGCTGTATTGAACAACTTTGCTTAACTTAGCAATAATAAAGAAGGAGTAACCAATGTGTGGTGGCACTTTGGCTTAGTTGTTAGCACTCATAGCGACCATGCACCTCGAGGGACCCGGTTCGATTCCTGCCTCGGGTCTGTGTGCAGCTCAGGTTAATTGCTGTTCCCAAATTGTCTGTAGTGTGTGAATGACAATCGGGAGTCAAGCTGGTAACCCGACCTCTTAAGGAACAGGAAGACGGGTATATCTCCAGATGGGATGTATTCATCACCTGATATGCCGGATGGCCTTTTCACCAAAGAAAACTCAATGACGTTCTCCTAAAACAGCTTGTCCCAAAGTGGTTTATTTACTCCTCTTAGATCACTAACAATTAGTTGTTAACAACATGCCATATCTATTTATAGCTGCATTTAATGTTGGTGAAACGTCCACAAAACAAGTTCATCTCTCCTCTCACTTGCATTATAGCCGCTATAAACAGTAGCTTCCTCACCATCCTGTCTTTTATCTCTCTTTACCATTACAGCTTTACCACAAAGCACCAACCCAGGAGTCGTCTTTTATAAATATTTATTAAGCATCTCCTTACATAAAGGTTTACCCCAGCCATGTGGATGTTTTTTGATGCTAAATTACTGCAACTTTTTTTTTTCTCTCTGTTTACTGAGTTAAACCTGGAGCATCTGCTGGACCAATCAGATTTGAGAATTCAGCTACACAGTGATGTAAATGATTAATGTTGGTGCTACGTGGCGTCTCGTCTTCAGCTGAAGGTTAAAAATCCTGATATTGAGGAGAAACAGAGAAACCCCTGTCCTCCACTGTCCTCTTTGTTTTTCAGGCGCAGCATCATCGGTTCCCTCCAAAGAGAGACTCAGGAGCTCTGAAGTCCAGGTGAAATCCCTCACAGCGTCTCATGTGGAATCTGTTCCTGGAGAAACACCTGACCATGCAGAAAGCTTCCTCATCTTCAGCACGAACAGCACATCTCTCACTCCCGCCAGTGTCATTTCACTCACCTTCATGGACAGAAATATACGCTGGTCTTCAGGTGAACACACCTCGGGTAAAGTTTGAGAGAGTTTGGGTCCTGTTCAGAGCTCAGAATTATTACTGTAAAGTTAAAGAGAAAGCTCTTGTTTAATCAGTTAGCTGTAAATCATCATCATCACACCTCGAGCTGATCTTTTCCCCTCTACAATAAGGAGACTGTTTAGGGGTTTGACTCCATCCAATGGATTCTCCACACTCATGTTACTACTGAACTGTTCCTCGCTGTAATCCTCTCTGTGTACGGCGTCACGTCGTAATTCCACAGTTTAACCTCGCTGATTAACACTAATACATTCTGTCGCCTCAAGCGTTTTTAAATCTTCTTAAAGTTGTTTTGCCTTTGATTTGCAACATTGCTGAGACTCACCCAATACACACCAGACACACACACACACACACACACACACACACACACACACACACACACACTCACACACACACACACACACACACACACACCATACACTAGACTCTAAAATCTCTCTAGATAAGCTCTATTCAGAGTCAGCTTACACACACTTCAAGACTTCAAGATGAAATGAGCTGTATGAATAAATTATAGGGATTCGAAACAATACAATTTAAAGTTCAATGGCAAAGTATTTGCCCCTTTCTGATTTTTTTTTTACAACTAAATGTAATATTACACAAAGATAACCAGAGAAAATATAAAATATATTTTTGTAAATAAGGATTTATTTTATTAAATCTGGTTGTGAAATCTGCAATCGAGCGTTGTGATAAAAAGGTTGGGGCAGAAAATGGTATTTCAGCTAAAGAATTAACACACATAGACGTCGGGGGAGACCAGTGTTAGGTTGCTAATAACTTTTTGTTTAAAGCTTTAAAGCTGCACAAGGATACATGGTTTCTTTTTTCATCTGGTTGTGCAGCGAAATCTGCAATCGAGCGTTGTGATAACTGGCAAGAAATCTTTTACATCACTGTGGAGAAATTTTGGCCCGTTCATCTTTGCAGAATTTTTTCTTAAGCCACATTGGAGGGTTTATCGATCCATCGAAGCAGCAACAAGCAAAACCCTTATCATATACAACAGCGACTGCGCCCCCTGCCAACTTTATGACATATGCGTGGAACAACACTGTCTATGGATGTCTATGGATGACTATTCACTTCTCTTCTGTTACCATAACAGCAAAAATAAAAAGTAACTAACAATCTAATAAAACCACAATCCATATCACGAGACCAAACTATATATTTTGTGTTGTATTTGCATTGAGATATATAACTTTATAACCTTATATAAATTTTCCCATCTCTAGTAATTTAAACTTTAAAACACAAATGCTTCTCCTTAAATCTGTCCAAAAAAAAAATTGGGATAGAAAATAGACTGAAGAAAAATTCTGACTTGGGTGTGTCATTGCTGTTGAATGTAATATAACATACAGTATACAGTATCTAAAAGCAAGATGCAGTCTAACCCTTTCATACATACTGTCCATGGTTCAAATACATCTTACTAAAATAATTTGACAGAATTCTTGCTCAGATATGTGATTATATTTAACTTATTTATAGGTGGAAAGAGTAATAAAATTTTGTACTCAAGTAAATTTCTGTTCCTTCAATGAAATTTTACTGAAGTACAAGTAAAGTTACCATTATACAAATCTACTCAAGTAAAAGTAAAAAGTAGCTCATTAAAAATTTACTCTGAGTAAAAGTTACCGAGTTTGTAGTGTAGTTCAAAAAAGACAAGCGGATATAAATCTGAAACTATTAGTTTATATTATTTTGCATAATAAAGCTGTTGCATTTCTTGTGCTTGAAATCAAAGTGGTCGCTTAAATATGGCCAGGAGTTTGCTTCAAAAGAATTTGATGACATTTCTCTTTCACTGCCATCTGGTTTGTCTGTCTCCATCATTCTTGTGAATTTAGCATGTTTGTTCTCCCATCAATCAATCAATCAATCAATCAATCAATCAATCAATCAATAAACCAATCAATCAATCAGTGCAGTGGTTTCCTGGTGCATTTTTTTCCTTCTCCGTTGCATTATTTTTATAATTTTTATGAATTTTTTTTTTACTCAGTAATGAGTATGGTTTAAAATGTAGCAATACAAGTACAATACTACAAACTCCCAAAACAAAAAATACTCAATTACAGTAAGGTGAGTAAATGTAATTTGTTACTTTCCACCTCTCATTTTTAACATGACATATTTTAGAACCTAATGTATAGTGTTTACCTCCTTGCTTCCTTTGACCTTCTCAAGGTCACAAACAGTTGTGTAAGCCTTTCACTGCATATCATACTGTGTATGGTTGTCTACGTGATAAATAAAAATTGTATAATAATAATAATAATAATAATAATAATAATAATAATAATATATTTAATTTGCAAACCTTTTTTTAGAGCTATTATGTGAGCTTTTAACTTTTCACTTTTTAAGCACATTTTATTTACTTTACACAGAATCAAAAAGTCATATATCCTGCACTGATGAGTAGAAAAGTGAAAGTATAAAAGACTGAGTATGTATATAAATAATATATGCATGAAAAGAAATAAAAACTGAAAAATGTGATTAATTCAATGAATTCCAGTTGACTTCCAATGGGTTATTATTAATCAGCTTATGTAGAGTATAAGAGCAAATTAACACTTGGACCAGTTCTTTGTATTATTTGAATTCTTTCGTGCGTATTAACCTAAATCGAGGGTCATGAAATAATAAT
Source organism: Clarias macrocephalus (assembly GCA_011419295.1). Lineage (NCBI taxonomy): Eukaryota > Metazoa > Chordata > Actinopteri > Siluriformes > Clariidae > Clarias > Clarias macrocephalus. Next base: position 15,398 of record JAAGKR010001103.1, read on the forward strand.
GGGAGATAATAAGGCTATTTATCATGGCTGAATTACTCAAATAATAATGATGTTTTTGTTCATTGATGCTCTGTAATGGCAGAATGGAGCGAGTGCTTGATTACAGAACGAGGGCTACACTTACAGCTCACTTTAAATGCATTGTTTTAAGTTAACCCATAATATTAAGAGAAGCAACATCTCAGATTACAATCTGTTTTCTTCTCTTTCAGTGTGTACTTTACGCAAATCTGAGGCCTCTGGGAGGTAACCGGAGTACCCGGAGGAAACCCACTAAACCTGGTGAGAACATGCCAACTCAATAAACACAGACCCAAGGCAGGATTCAAACCCGGAACCTGGAGGTGCAAGCTGACAGCGCTAACCAGTAAACCAATGTGCCGCCCAAACATACACAATTCTCTTTAATTGAAAATTTAATATTTTGTTCTTAATGAGACAAGGACTGTTAAAAAATGCTAATTTTATGCAAAATTCACTTTTTTTGTCCTGTTCAGACATTCAGAAGAGTCAAGCCTAGAGTCTAGACTTTTCCCCTATTGTGACATCATATAAGACGTGCCCCTCTCCAGGTTTGTTTCACATCTCTGTTGTTCTCTGGGTAGGCGTGGTTCAGCAGCAGCTCATTTACATAGTGCATAGAAACTACGCATTTGGAGAAGGTTGGGGCACAAAATGGTATTTCAGCTAAAGAATTCCGTCGGGGGAGACCTGTGTTAGGTTGCTAATAACTTTTTGTTTAAAGCTGCACAAGGATACATGGTTTCTTTTTTTGGGGGGATTTTTCCCCGATTTTCTCCCTAATTTAGTCGTGTGCAATTCCTCCCCGGGCACTAGGGGGCGCTCCCACATTAAGGCTACTACTACCACTCAGCCGGGAGGGCCGAAGACTATCGCCAGCTGACCGCATCTTTTCGACTTGCTCGCACCGTTGGGGGCGGAGTAAAACACTCAGAGGACAGCGCTATCCGCTCCCTCCGTTGCGTGAGCTCACAGACGCCTCTGATTGGCTGTAGAGGCGTGATTAATGTGCACTAAGTGATTAATGAGCATTAAGTACCTCTCATCCCTCCCTTTTTAGACCTCTCTCTAGACCTCCGGCTGCGAGAGGTTACAGCACCCCCCGGGAATCGAACCAGCGATCTCCGGATGATAGGGCGAGCGCGTTTACCACTGCGCCACTCGGAGGCCCGGATAAATGGTTTCTTCACTTAAACCGCAGATATTTGTGCGGATGTATACAAATACAATTTGATTGAAAATGAGGCAAGCAGACATAGCAAATCATATGTTCTTATCAGTACATGGCACAGCCAGTCTGCTTCCCAGTGTGAGCCAGGAGTTTCATTTTATTAATTTTTTTCATGTTAACTTGCCTGGTGCAGACTCGGATATATCTTGAGTCAGTCGAACTGAAAACTGTCCGATTACCTTCGCTGACAGATCGAGCAGTGCACTTTTTCAGCTGCACCAGACAAGCAAAGGAAGATTCTCTCTCTCTCTCTCTCTCTCGCTCTCTCTGAAAGAGAAAACTGTGTAATTTTGTCACAACCCATGCTGGACTAAGTGACATTAAAGGTCCTCCGGTATGGTTGTGGGTCGGAAACGTTGTCCAGTGAAAGGAAAAAAAGAAAAAACACACAAGCGAAAACACGGTGAAAGTGACGAGCTCCCTCATGCATTATTCCTAACCTCTTAGTCTCATCACTCGCTGGGGAATTGTCTGACGCTCCGGATGAATAATTAAGAACTGACATTTCATTCTCACTAAAGGTGACGTGTGTGTGCGGTGTGTGTGTGTGTGTGTGTGTTGGGGGGGGGGGGGGGGTTGTGTAGACTTCTGCCCTAATAACGGCCGACTTGTTGCCGCACAGACTGTTTGTAGTCAGTAGTTTGATTTCTGATCGAAAGCTGACGCAACACCTTGAAACAGAGGTTCAGGTACTGAGGTACTAACATACTGTATTTTATGCTAAAAGGTAAAATCCACCCGATATTCAAAGTCAATTTCTATTTAACTTGTAATGCAGCTTTATAAAATTCACAGTATAAAATTAGGTTTATAAATACAATCCCTAACGAAGAAGCCAAGCCAGTATGTCACTATTGACCTTTTGCTGATTTCATTATTACTTTTATGTTGAACATATAATTCAGAAAATGTGTGTGTGTCAGAGAAGCTACTTGTGAGGTTAATGCAACATGGAAGTGACCAATCTTCCTCCCCCAGAAAGTTGCCAACTTTAGCCGTTTTAGAGAGATGATTTTATATGTGCCACAAAAACAAACAAAAAAAAAAAATGGCCACTACTATTTTGTATTTTAGAATAATACACTGTTTCAGGTTTGTGTCTTTTCATGTGGAATCTAAATTGGCCAAGTTTCGCCTGTATGACAGTTAAGACCGTTGAAAGATTTGAATTAGAAAAGAAGTTACGGACACTGAAACATCAAAGGATATGATGATTTAAATTTAAATTTGCAAATATCTATTCTTATCTGATAAAAACATAAATGTGTGTGCATATTTACAAAAAAAGCGCAGCATGAATCGGGAGATAATAAGTATTATGAAAAATAGTGTTAGCTAATCCTATCAGTAAATTCACTTTTTCACCTACAGTAGCTGAGACAATACCATGTTTTGGGAGAGAGTTTGTTTACAGTCGAAAATTCCAAGCGAAAAGAAAAAATCAGCAAATACTGTAACTGGCGTCAAAACGCACCAGACTTTGCAAAGAACATGTGCCGTCTACAGGCGACCATACAACAAGTCAAGATACAACAACATACCAACTTCAACCTGGCCAGCACCTGGTGATCTGGTGATCAATCCTTCAGCCACTGCCGGCGGTCTTGGGGTAACTCTGGATGATCACACGCGGCTAACCTCACTCGCTCCTGACGATTTCGTCTGTACAGCATCAGAAAAATTCTGCCATTACTTTGGTCACAGGCTGCTCACGTGCTTGTTCAGTCCCTTGTTATTTCAAGACTGGACGATTGCAACACACTCCTGGCAGGTCTGCCTCTGTCCACTGATCAGCTGATCCAGAATGCAGCTGCACGTTTCAAGTTCTCCCACACCACCCCACTTCTCCGCTCGCTGCACTGGCTTCCTGTAGCTGCCCACATCAAATTCAAAACCCTGAGGCTAAATCTGGCCCAGCATACACACTTAATGTACCTCTCAACTCGAAATCACACCTCGCACCGCACCACGGTTCCTCAGATCCTTCAGCACTGCTCGGCTGGTCCCACCATCTCTCAGGGTTCGAGGAAGACATTCAACTAGACTCTTTTCTGTTACACCTACAGTAAGTGGTGCAATGAACTTCCTCAAGATGTCTGGACACGTGAGCCTCTGGCAATCTTTAAACAACATGTTTATGTTTCTTCAGTACTTGGGCTAATCCTCCGTCTCAAAAAAAAAAAAAAAAAAAAAAAAAAGAAGAAGAAATTCCCAACAGTGTTTGAGTAAATGTAAATGTAAATGTAAACTTGGTCACCTGAAGACATGGTGAGTGAGCATACGCACATGCAAAGCGCACCTGGCTGTGGGAACCACTTAGCTCAAGCTTGCAGTTGATCAGGGTTGAGGTCGGATCATGTTCTCACCACTTGAGCGTTTGTTTGAGGCCCGAGTCCTGAGACGGTGTACTGGTACTAAAAAAGAACACGGTACCAGGATTTCGATATAATCGATACTTTTACTATATGGGTGTCTCTTTAAACTGGCTGAGACACAGTAAGAAAAAAGAAAAAAGCTCACTGAGTTTGTAAAATGAGCCGTGGGAAGCTTTAAATGAATCGTGAGCAACGGTAGCGAGAGCGGCCGGCGCACTTTCTTGCTTTGTTCGGAGACTAGACCTGAAGACTTGGCAGCAGTAAAGAGACGGCCTGAAGTGAAATACCTCTGTTAACACAAGGCAAGTGCCTAAACACAGCAGCAACACATTTCTTTAAAAAGAAATCATGCACAAAAGGACTCATTGTTTATTTACTTACTCTGGAAGGGAAAAAAGGACAACTGAAAATAAACTAAAACCCATTGAACGAGTCTAATCTCTGAGAAACGCTGATCACCAGTGGATTATAGTGATGGAGTCAGTTAGGGAGCGTCTAAAAAGTGCATTTTCTGGGAAACAAGAGTAAAGTCATCGACTATATATAATATATCAGCACAGTGTTACTGTAGGTATCCACAGTGATGGATACAGAAAGGATTGACTTTTTTAAACTGTAAATATTTATATCAATTATTATTGATGAGGTTGCCCTGAGATGGACTGGCATCCTGCCCATGGTGTACCTCGCCTTGTGCCCTAAGCCTCCTGGGAGAGACTCCAGGCCCCCCACAACCCTGAATACAGGATAAAGCGGTATAGACGATGAGTGATGAGGCACATCAATACACATTTTTATTATAGTATTCTGGCTTTTCTCTTTTTAAAATTAATCTACATGAACCTCAACAAAATGTATTATTTCCACTGTATTAGACCACTCATACCTAGGGCTGAGTGATATATTTATGATGATAAATATTAATATTGTCATCTGTTCCATCACAATACACGTTTCTGAAATAATAATAATGATAAAAAAAAACAATTATAACGGATGCAATGTTAAAATCTAATCCTTAATTAATCAAATGTAAAGCTGTTTTTTTTTAAAGGAAAATTTTCTATCCATCAATTATTATTATTATTATTATTATTATTATTATTATTATTTTCTGCCGCAGTGCTGTCTTCCATATAGTTTGTGAGAAATCCTTCAATAATCCCGTTGCACACCTTTATCCATATCAAATCCCTCTCTTTTCTCATTACTCAGGGCTGCAGGAATTAATTTTCCCAGACAGCTCCTGGATAACCTTTAACTCCGCCGGCGTGTCCTCCGTGTCCTACTCGTGCACTGAGACCAGACGCCGAAGAATAATGTCGAATTCGAATCGCTCCGCGCATCAGGATCTCACTGAAATGATCAGCGAAGATAAAGCAGACAATCTACAGCTGCACTAAACATCAAACGGTCAGTTTTATTGAGGACTTTGTAGAGCATTAAAACGGGCATTTATTACCGCGAGCGTCGCCTTCGCAGTACGTCATGCGGCTTAATAAATGTCCCCTGTGTAACAAAGTCGACGGGGATGTCAGACCCTGGCGTAAAAATGAAAAGAATAAAAATATCACATTAAAAGAAGCGTGACAGCGCGGTTCCGGTGTAGCCCTGTCGCTTGTCCGCCGTCACCTCATTCCTGAACATCGCTCCACTCCACCACTGAGCACAGGTCAGGTTTCTGTTCTGCTTTAGACGCTGAGCAGAACGAGACAATGAGAAAGACGAATAGACCAAAGAACTAATCACATCTTTAGGTGCTGGACTGTGACCGGCACATTTCCTGCTTCTTCTTTGACGTGTCCATTTATTTAATTGAATTGAAAAGTTTACGGTCCCCTCAGTTTCATTTGCATTTGTTTGTACACCATCCGAACTCAAGAGAGCGGTGAATAGACTCAGTGGCATAGAAACGTCACCGCCAACTAGTGGTTTGAAGGTGTAACTACAGAGTGACCCAGACACCAGTGCACAAGGACTGTATGTGCCATAGACTTCCATAGATCTAAAAATACCTTTTCTTAACTTGACACCTACAGTAGACTGTACTGTTGTGTACGTTGCAATTTCTCCCCACTGTTTCTCTTTATGCACTCATTACTTACCTGATAACTATGAATTAATCGATGTCTTTCAAACTGTTGGAAGTTTGGCAAAAGAATTATACCTAACAGTCCTCAAATCATGATATACAGACGCTTGCCGTGAGCGGATTTGTGCCCAGATGACCATCACTGATAACCTCTACTATGTGCATTAGTTACTATGAGCACACAGTTATAACAGGGATCTAATTCTAATCATGTTATTAGGTGTCACCCGAATGAGGAGTCTGGTTCCTCTCACTCATTAAAGATAAGCATCATTTTATTATTATTATTATTATTATTATTATTATTATTATTATTGTTATTATTATATCCAGAATTTGTATTTCTGGAAAGCTGCTATGAGACATTGTTAAAGGTTCTGTGCAAATAGAATTGAATGAAATTGAATTGAATAGTGGTTAGGACTGTGGCCGAAAAAATCGCTCTCCAGAAAACGTCACGGGGGGGTTTGTCCAGTCCTTTTTATACAGTCTATATTCAGGAGTAAATTTTACCAACAAATAAAACATAAGTGAAAATGAGTCGAGCATACCGGACCAAGGCTGTTTTGTGCTTCCTCAAAGACTGGGCATCTTTTCTTACCCATGCAAGATTAGTGAAAGTAAGGCAGGCGGTATCCGAGTGAGTGGATTGGGTAGTTTTGCTCGCTGCATGAGTGTGAGAGAGTGGATGTGCCACCCTTGGTGCTTGAAAGAACGACGAGTCTGCTTGCTAAACTCCCGGGTACTGAAAGGACCTGTGCGATCATTTAATTGTGGAAGGATGCGATTTATTAGAGGGAATACAAAGAGCCTCTTACCGAGATCATTTGTGCCGGTATTTGCTTTAGACTAGATAAATATGCTTGAATACTCAATGGTATATTTAATAGGAAACTATATAGCCAAATATATTTAATATTTAAATCGCAAACGTAATATCTGTCAGAACTTAACTGATTTTAACTTCTTTCTACACTGTAAAGCAATGCTGAACAAATCATCTCCTCTGAACAGATGATATTGAGATGTATATCTGCTACTTCTGCTCTGTAAAGCTTCATAACGGCTCTAATCCGAGGTGCTGGTTGTTAATCTGTGATTTCTGAGGCTGGTGACTCTAAATGAACTTCTCCTCTGCAGCAGAGGTGAGTTTCGGTCTCGCTTTCCTGGGAAGGTCTTCATGAGAGACAGTTCCATCATGGAGCTTGATGGGTTTTGCAAACGCTGACGTGGTCTATCTGTGCGTCTCTACTGTGTACCTTCACCCGAACTGTGTGCTGTGCGTTTTTGTCCTGCTCTGACACGTCCGCTACAGCTTCTGGAAGTAACTGATGAGTCGAAACGGGCATGTTGGAAATCTTAAAATGTAAAAAAAAAAAAAAAAAATTTTATTGTAAAACATTTAGGTCTAATATTTTTTCCTAATTTGCTCCGATGCTCTGAACCATTATCCTACATAGCAATCATGTGTCAAGCTTTTACAAAAGGGCACTTAATGAGACCTGTGGGTGAAGGAGTAAAGAATAATGACCCTCGCCCGAGAGACATTTACTCACCAATGCTTTTGGGTTAATTTTTTATTCATTTTTCTTTTTCTTAGTCGAAGCACTAATTCAGTTTAACTACAGATGTTAGTTTCCTTTCACTTTACGAAATCGAAATCGTTATCAGGTGAATGAGGGTCTGATTGTGTAATTGTAGACTGATTATTTTAACAGCAGGCTTGTTCAGCACAATCAGAAAAGGTTAACGACTGATCTATAGATGTTTACCCCTCTCACTCTCTCTCTCTCTCTCTCACTCTCTCTCACTCTCACTCTCTCTCTCTCTGTCTCTGCCTCTTTCTCACTTCTCTGTCACATGCACCCTGTCGATTCTGTCCTGGGTTTGTGAGAGCGAGGCGTCCGGCACAGCCATCTGGAGAGCTGCAGCATGTTTCAGCCTGCTGGGAGTATGCCAGTACTGAAAGTCTCAGCACACACACACACACACACACACACACACACACACACACACACACACAAACAAGATCACATGCACAAATAGCAAATACACATTTCTTTTTTAGAACACACACAGACAAATACACATTTCTCACACAAACAAATCAAAACAATCACACTCAAACACTGAGTACACACACACACACACACACACACACACACACACACACACACACACACACACTGACACACAGATTTGATAAGAGTACAAAACAAGCTCGCATGCTCTCTCAGGAGTCATGCGTCAGAGGATGGTGGAGTATCAGACACCATGCTAACAAGAACTAACACATTTATTGGTGCTGAGCAGCAGCGATCATGCCAAAGAGAATGAACACATGCTAATGCTGTCCCCGTACAAATAATGTCTCCTGTGCTAATGCTTCCCCCTGTGATAATACTGTCCCCTGTGCTAATGCGGTCCCCTATGCTAATGCTAACCCCGTACAAATAATGTCCCCTGTGATAATAATGTCCCCTGTGATAATAATGTCCCCTGTGCTAATGCTAACCCCATACAAATAATGTCCCCTGTGATAATAATGTCCCCTGTGCTAATGCTGACCCCATACTAATCCTGTCTCCAGTGATAATACTGTCTCCTGTGCTAATGCTGACCCCATGCAAATAATGTTTCCTGTGATAATAATGTCCCCTGTGATAATGCTGTCCACTGTGCTAATGCTGACCCCATACAAATAATGTCCCCTGTGATAATGCTGTCCCCTGTGCTAATGCTGTCCCCATACAAATAATGTCCCCTGGGCTAATGCTGTCCCCATACAAATAATGTCCCATGTGCTAATGCTGTCCCCCATACAAATAATGTCCCATGTGCTAATGCTGTCCCCCATACAAATAATGTCCCATGTGC
>JAAGKR010001103.1:24013-51094 GCA_011419295.1 Clarias macrocephalus
GCTAATGCTGTCCCCGTACAAATAATGTCTCCTGTGCTAATGCTTCCCCCTGTGATAATACTGTCCCCTGTGCTAATGCGGTCCCCTATGCTAATGCTAACCCCGTACAAATAATGTCCCCTGTGATAATAATGTCCCCTGTGCTAATGCTAACCCCATACAAATAATGTCCCCTGTGATAATAATGTCCCCTGTGCTAATGCTGACCCCATACTAATCCTGTCTCCAGTGATAATACTGTCCCCTGTGATAATGCTGTCTCCTGTGCTAATGCGGTCCCCTGTGCTAATGCTGACCCCATGCAAATAATGTTTCCTGTGATAATAATGTCCCCTGTGATAATGCTGTCCACTGTGCTAATGCTGACCCCATACTAATCCTGTCTCCAGTGATAATACTGTCCCCTGTGATAATGCTGTCTCCTGTGCTAATGCGGTCCCCTGTGCTAATGCTGACCCCATGCAAATAATGTTTCCTGTGATAATAATGTCCCCTGTGATAATGCTGTCCACTGTGCTAATGCTGACCCCATACTAATCCTGTCTCCAGTGATAATACTGTCCCCTGTGATAATGCTGTCTCCTGTGCTAATGCGGTCCCCTGTGCTAATGCTGACCCCATGCAAATAATGTTTCCTGTGATAATAATGTCCCCTGTGATAATGCTGTCCACTGTGCTAATGCTGACCCCATACTAATCCTGTCTCCAGTGATAATACTGTCCCCTGTGATAATGCTGTCTCCTGTGCTAATGCGGTCCCCTGTGCTAATGCTGACCCCATGCAAATAATGTTTCCTGTGATAATAATGTCCCCTGTGATAATGCTGTCCACTGTGCTAATGCTGACCCCATACTAATCCTGTCTCCAGTGATAATACTGTCCCCTGTGATAATGCTGTCTCCTGTGCTAATGCGGTCCCCTGTGCTAATGCTGACCCCATGCAAATAATGTTTCCTGTGATAATAATGTCCCCTGTGATAATGCTGTCCACTGTGCTAATGCTGACCCCATACTAATCCTGTCTCCAGTGATAATACTGTCCCCTGTGATAATGCTGTCTCCTGTGCTAATGCGGTCCCCTGTGCTAATGCTGACCCCATGCAAATAATGTTTCCTGTGATAATAATGTCCCCTGTGATAATGCTGTCCACTGTGCTAATGCTGACCCCATACAAATAATGTCCCCTGTGATAATGCTGTCCCCTGTGCTAATGCTGTCCCCATACAAATAATGTCCCCTGGGCTAATGCTGTCCCCATACAAATAATGTCCCATGTGCTAATGCTGTCCCCCATGCAAATAATGTCCCCTGTGCTAATGCTGTCCCCATGCAAATAATGTCCCCTGTGATAAGAATGTCCCCTGTGATAATGCTGTCCCCTGTGCTAATGCTGACCCCATACTAATCCTGTCTCCAGTGCTAATGCTGTCCTCTGTGCTAATGCTGTTTTCATACTAATCCTGTCCCCTGTGATACTGCTGTCCTCTTTGCTAATACTGTCTCAGGCTAATGCTCTCCCTTGTGGTAATGCTGTTTCCATGCTAATACTGTCCCCAGTGATAATACTGTCCCCTGTGATACTGCTGTCCTCTTTGCTAATACTGTCTCAGGCTAATGCTCTCCCTTGTGGTAATGCTGTTTCCATGCTAATACTGTCCCCTGTGCTAATTTAGTCCCCATGCGAATAATGTCCCCTGTGCTAATGCTGTCCCCTGTGCTAAAGCTAATGTCGTCCCATGTGCTAATAATGTTTCGAGTATCCTGTCCCCTGTGCTAATACTGTCACCTGTTCTAATGCTATTCCAGTGCTAGTGCTGTGCCCGTGCTAATGCTAACACTTTCCTCATGCTAACACTTTCTCACGCATGTGTCTTTCTAACACTAATGCCAGTTACTTGTATATTAAAATCATGACAAACACACACTATACGAATGACGTATCCTGCATTCTGACTCGTCATTGGTTACAACGATTCTCTCTCAGAAATGTGAACCAATCCTAGAGCACGAAGGCGGGAGATATAACCTGTAGGGTCTCTTAGCAGTTTCTCACAGTTTACATGATATTCAATATATCGTATATACATTTGAATATACATTCAATCCGATATAGAATCTCAGTGTCAGTAAAACACTTTTATGCAATATTTGAAGTTTTTAAAATAAGATTATATTTATATTTTTCTGATAGGAAGGTTGAAAGTTTAAATTCCTGGGGGCCGCTGTTGGTCATGTTGTCATGTCCCTGTGTGTCATGTCTACTTCCGACCGTCTTGCCTGTCTTCTTCACTCGGAATGTATGTAATCTCTGATATGCATGACGCCGAGTGGAAACCGTCAGCGGGGAGTTACAGCGTTATTGAGAAAGAGGAGGTCAGACGGTAACCTGACTGGACATTGATGAAGTGCAGCCGCGTCATCTGTCATGTTGTGCACACACGCACACACTCAGCTTAAATTCTGTGCCATTAATAATCCTTAACCCTTACAGGAGCGAGACAGGAATATCACTTATGTTTAGCTGGGATCACATTCACCGACCGCCGCGCTTCCCTGTATACGTCCCCGAGTACGCTGTTAGTACGGGAAAGATCAGAACAAGCTCATTAATTTTCACATGCACAACTGTCAGAGTCACCCTTATAGGAAATTAATCAATCTGAGCAAATTCTGCTTCATCATCTTATACACTACTATAGTACCTCTTCCTTTACATGCGGCTTGGTGTGAATTTAAACATTGCATGCAAGATCCACAGCGCATTTGGGAAATTTGCTATGAGGTCATACTGGTTCTTTTAAGGTTATATCATTATAATACGAATCTGAGAGATGCTTAAAACATATATACAGTATATTGTGCTTGAATTAAAAGAAATGTCCAGAATATATAATCTAGAGTGATAAGTCTATACTTATGAAAAACTGAGAAAACTCTTATCAATTTGAGTGTTTAGTGCAAAGTTTAGCAATGTGTGTGTGTGTGTGTGTGTGTGTGTGTGTGTGTGTGTGTGTGTGTGTGTGTGAAGATTTACCACATACCTGTATAGCCTACATGTATACCTTTCAGCTGCACGCTGCCCCCTGGTGGCCATGTGATGTTTAAAGGCGTGTATGTGTGTGTGTGTGTGTGTGTGTGTGTGTGTTTGCAAAATAAAGCTGCAACATAAAACAGCTCATATTGATCATAAAGTCGTGCCTGGAGAGATTTTACACTAAGAAACACTCTCGGCCCAGCTAAACTGAATCCCTAGCTCTGGAAAATAAAAGATGATGAAATTTCGTCTTGCCGTTTTGAAATTCAGCACACATGTAATTGCAGAGGTGGGCAAATCATAAACGTATTAGCGCTCCCACTGGGAAAATGAACACTTCGGGGCATGTCCAGTCCTGCGTTTTTGGTTGCCTGGAAACCTAACTGACCAGGCTGCATTGTAGCGCACTAGCGCCTGGCGAGCTTGTTAAGCGCTGGGAGAGAGACTAAAGGGAAATGAGGAAGCGGGTGAATTGGCGGGACGGGAGCTCTGTCCTCGCATCGCATAAAAAGTGTCAAAAGTAACAAAGTGTCTGTTTCTCTCTCGATATGTTCAGCAGCAGGAGATTTTTGTGCTACATCAGAATTTGCTAGCCACACGCTGTTCTCTCTGGTAACGAGTGCGGTGTGTGTAGTGCAGCAGGTGGTCAGGTTGTGACCGAGTGGCGTGACATACAGTAGCTGCACTATAAAGATCTGTCACACTGTCATGATGCGTTTAGGGTATACTGTAGACTCCTTTGGTGCTTGGAAACAAAACTGATGTGTATGTAAAAGACACACATTCATCCATGTGACCTGATCATTCCTGGCTCACTGGACATAAAAAACATAAAAGCCAATACGAGCCAATCATCTGCAAGTACGCGCCTACTGTAGGTTACAGTTTAGCATATCAATACGGCACAGTCGACAGTTTGCAAGTGTACTTTCTTCAGAAAACATGGAAAAATGCCCTCGTCTGCAGATTCTGCTGAGATTGCACCACCTGATAAACAGAACAAAAAATAAAAACATCTGAACAGCATATAAATGCAATGAATCAGTCAGGAGGAGCGAATACTAATGCACAAAAGGGATACAAGGACACTGCCGGCAATAACTGAGTAGAAGAAAGCTGCAGCACCAGGAAGCGATGCGAGGAAACTGTCACTTTAGAAGTTCGGCAAAATAAAAGTATGTTGTCAATGTTAAAAAATCACTAGGTTTTTCAGTTCTAAGGGAAATTGATGTGTTCAAAACAGCTTATTCTTGACCTGAAAAAAAAAAAGAATTATATGCCTTGCAAAAGCCTGGCAAACACTTTGAAAAACAACTTCCATGGAATGAAAAAAAAAAAAAAACCCTGAGTGGCTTCAGTGACCAAATGCTTATCGTATACGCTATGCATCCCATATGGTTAATCAGTACAGATTGTTTTTCAATTAAATTTGATATTTTCTCATCCCTAATTAGGATGTTATTGTTTTTTTTTATGTTTCTAACTGTTTTCGAAAGTCTATGACTGAAATAATAATAATTAAAAATAACATTAAATTGTAGCTTTAGATTTAAGTTTAAAACACTGATATGCACCGCATTCCGCGTGTAATTGGTATGTAATTTGGGGTGTAGTTGTGGGTATAATTGGGATGTTATTAGAATGTTGTTGGGGTGTAATTGGAATATAACTTGGGGTAATCAGGACAATGTAACTGGCAAACCTGACAGTTAATGAAACTGGGCTGTAATTAAGGTGTAAATGGGAGTAATTGGGATGTAACTGGGATGTAACTTGGGTGTAATTGGGAAGTAGTTGTGGATATAATTGGGATGTAATTGGAATGTTGCTGTGTAACTGGGATGTAACTTGGGGTAATCAGGATGTAATTGACAGGCAATTAGGGTGTAATTGGTATGTAACTGGGATGTAACTGGGATGGAATTAAGGTGCAATTGGGTTTTAATTGGGATGTAACTTGGGTTTTAATTGGGGTGTAACTTGGGTTTTAATTGGGGTGTAACTTGGGTTTTAATTGGGGTGTAACTTGGGTTTTAATTGAGATGTAACTTGGGTGGGACACAATTAGTGCAAAGTGTTCATTTAGCCTCCAGTGCTTGTTGAAACATATTCAGGCTCTTAACTTAGTGACAGATTATTTGTAGCTTTTACTTTATCCTGTCAAGATAAGGCCAACGTACTTTAAACTCTCTTCAACGCATATATAAAAGATAATTAATCCCAACGGGTATCATGACCCCAAAGTGAAGTGGAGGATTCTTATTACGCTTCTTATTATACAGTTACTTATCAAAGAAAACGTTTCCAGCTTATTATTCAATAATTCATCTTAAGATATATTATACAGAAACTAATATAAATTATTCAGTAACTGCGGTGGAAATGTAGATATGAGAGTGAGGGATGGAAATGAGGTCCTTCAGATGTAGTCTGGCAGTTTAAGGGGTTAATTTGCTAAAGAATCCCATTGAGAAAGGATTTAATTAGTAGTCTCAAGTTTTTGCTAAGACCAAAGCAGATGATCAGAGATCTAGAGAGCGGTGTAGCATTTTTAGTGAACATAACTAGCGCACAAAACTGTAACTACATGTTCGATGCAGGCTTGCAGTAGGACAGTTACGTGACAGTTGCGTTGTTGTGGTGGACACCCGGCTATTACACTTCAGCTTCAGTGAGGTCAGGGACTGAGGTTGGAATGTCTCCAACTGGCTCCAGTTCCAGTTTGTCCAGTTTAAGCTGTTCAGTGGGGTTGAGTTCAGTTCAGCTAGTTCCTCCACTCCAACCTTCTTCTACCTTCATATCTCTTTTTACGCAAGGGATTTCTGTTTCTGCTTTCCACGAGGACGAAATGAGACACAACTGTGCTGGCGCAAATCATGATGAAATGTAAATCCATTAAAACACACATATTCCAAAAGCATAAAGTATGCCGATTTTAAATCTGCATTAATATGTTGAATCCCGCTTAGTTCCAGTTAAATCGTGGCACGAGCTCAGAAAAGAGTTACAGACTTGAAGCACTTGTCTGATCCTCACTAACGCAGCTGCCTACCCCTTTAATTGTGTGTGTGTGTGTAATATTTCCCCCACACACATCATTCCGCATCATCGCACCATCGACGAGACCTCGTGATATAATGCTCAGCGCTGATGGTTGTTCGAGCTGTTGACAGATATTAGATTTTCGCCTCCCTTCTAATATCACCGCCAACCATCACTGGAGTTAATTGAAGTGAATTAAAATGAAATAAAGACTTAATTCAGCTCCGGGGTCTGTGGCTGAGGACTACTGAGTCAGCCTGAGGCAGGATGCGCTACAAAAAGTTGATTCATGTGCATTCAAGAGTGGAAGCTTTCTAATGAGCTCTCATCTGAAGCCGGCAGCAGTCATAATAAACGCGCACGGCATGTACGGGCTCGGATCAGTCAGGGTCATATCGCTGAAATATCAGCTACACAACGACATCAAAAACATACATACTGTAGAACGGCAAGACTCTCATTCAGGTTCCGTGCATTGAAGTCCATTAGTCACAAATTAGCCTGCTCTTTATGAATAAGGTTGTCATGGCAGGGCAGACAGTAATGACATCAATGATGAGCTTTAAAACACATTTCCATCTTCCAATTTGTCTTTTTTTTTTTAACCCCATCAAGTCTCCTTCTACAGCGGTTATCTAAGTTCTTCAAATCTTCACAACCCCATCACTTTCAATGTGTCCTTAATCACATTAGCATGTAGCAACCTCAGTTTTTCTGCCCAAACTTTTGTCGTCAAAGCGTCTCACTCTCACTCAACTTCTAACAACAAAGTGGTAAACACTGATAGTCTGGAAGGTTTTATACCAAAAAAAAGCTGGAAATTCATTGTTTTGTATTTTATTTGTATGCTTGGTATTCAAATTCCCTAGCTTACGATGAGCGAATTGGCAGACACTGTACTACAAATATATAGGGGCGGCGTAGCTCAGTGGTTAAGACATTGGACTACAGGACTTTTTAAAAGGTTCCAGGTTCAAACCCCAGCACCTTCGATTGATTGATTCATCAAGATACACTGTAAAAAAATCCAGCTAGATAAATGTTGAATGAATGAATGTTGTATTGTTGGTTAAGATGTAGTTAGTTAGTTAAGCGAGATGTCTGTGTTAGTTTGTCTGAATAAAAAGCACATTTATTTGTTACTTGGTTATTTTAAAATATCACTCCACACAGTTACTCCTGAGAATGACAAAGTAAAACCCTTGAAAATATCAAACCATTTTAAATATATAAAGCAATACGTAGCTTTAGCACATCGTTAAAACTCCAGAAACAGTGTTTTTTCACTCTCTGGCGGTATATAGCCTTATTACTATCTTTTATTTTCATCATAACTAGATATGGAGTGACGGTTGGCCTTTTGGCGGAACATGATCAAGCTGATGAGGTTGCTGAGGTGTTGAAGAGGACTGTGGGTGACTATGCAACAGCTTTAGGAGTGATGTTTGGTCAGGTCTGTGCTGAACACTGGACGTACACCTACTGTATGAAGCCATCCAAACCATTTCTGCTTGACCACAGATTCACATGCTGAGAAGCAAACTCTTGTTGCCATAGACGCTTTTTTGTGTCTGACACATTGGGGGGGTAAAAGCTGTTCATCTTTGTAGTTTTTATATTGTAATATGAAAAAAAAAATCAGGAAGATACTGATTGTTATCCAGGTATTTTATTGACCTTTAAGCAAAATAGAATCTGTATTCCCCTGTTTTATGCAGATCACTGTTTTATATATGACTAATTTTGGAAGAATAAAGTTTTTTTTTAAGTAAGGTTTTTGTGTTTTAATTGTTGGGGTACTGCTAGGCCAACATGTTTTATAGAAAAACAGTCACCTGAACCGACTACATTAATGAGCTACAATGGGAGACAACTTTTTGACTTTTGAGCAGATGAAAAGTTGGGCTAAGTCTACCCTAGAGAAATATACAGTACTGTAATAGATAGATAGATAGATAGAGAGATAGACCATCATAAGTTGACAACAAATAAAAATGCCCCAGGATATGTAGTATATGCGCCAAAGACTGGTTAATAAAAATGTAAAAAAAAAAAAAATGTTTAAATAATAATAATTTAAGTTACAACCAACCTCATATGAGTAACATCGCTGGAACGCTAAAATCCAAACGAGTCCCGAAGCTCTGTGTTTTAATTAGGAGCTTTAATGATGATCGTGTGCAGCTTACTACAGTAATTATAGCACCTCGTGCACTTTTGCATTTTTTATAAATCTGACTGGACACAAATGAACATCGGGTTAATTAAACGCTGTTAAAGGAGTTCTACGCTGTAAAAGTTAATATTCCACAGGAGTTCTTGCAACAAATTCCCACGCGTGCTAGAGAGCCTTGAAGAAGTTTCTGCTTGTTGGTGTGTTGTCTTTAATTACAGACTTCCTTCCCTTGTGTATAAAGCTATAAATGACCAGAATTAATTACAACTAAATGTTCGTTTCACGCCACACGGTGACCGGATACTAACAATAATAGAAATTCATTACTTTCATTAGATTCTACAGGATGTTGGTCTTAATTGTGGTGAGATTTTTTTACACTTCCAACCAACATCATACAACATAACATAACATCATGTTCATGCGACGTTCAGAGTAGAGGAGATGATGAAGAAACCGCTGAACTCAGATTCCCATAATGCAATGCAGCTGCAGGATAAGATTTGGCTAGTTAATTTACAGCGTGAGGAAGTTGCACCAGTCTCAGTACCAGCCAGGTGTCTTGTAGTGGAATGGCGTTGTTGGTAATGAAAGGCGATATTAGTTCAGTTCAGTAGTTCAGAAGTTTTAACTAAAAGCCCACTAAGAAGTTTCTTATAAAGTTCATTTTAAATGTCACATATGCATGTAAAACAAAGATAATATGCATGTAATTCAGGGTGGATGTTTCCTTCAAACTGTGTTTGATAGTTAGCTATGTATAGTTATTCTAGTTAATGATGAGGGCACAACCAACGGTTTCATTAAGTAAAAACTCAGTTTACTGATCAAATTTCTTACTTTGATTCTGTTCGATTGAGGTGTACTAAAAATGTTAGCACATCAACAGTGCACTTCATTGCCACGGCAACAATCCAGCAATCAAATGTATACAGTATCTGCTAGCATTTATTATCAGTTATTTCTAACGGAGTAATCTGATTGGACGCGAGGCGTTCCATGAGTGTTGATATAGACCATAGTGTGATCACCATAGTGTGTGTATCTAACTATATGTATGTATCACTCGGTGTTCCAGGTGTTCTACAGTGGTTAATGACACTAACTGTCAATCGTGAAATGGTTGAAAGTCGGTCTGTACGGTCCGCAGTACTGATGAGAGAGCAGCTGCCTGCCAAAACCCACATTCACAACCAGTCACTGAAGCACTTTCAGCAACAACACACATCTGATAACAATACGTCGTCATAAGCACTATTCGGAAATAGAGAAATTTCTGTTTCACAGAGATACTTTGTGGTTTTAATCCCGTCCAAATCTGCCATGTCTGTCTTTTCCTCACACGATCTCTGTAAAAATTCCAGAGCAAATTACCACCTGTTTTTCCTCAAACTCGGCGGTCCTCTGAGAAATCTAATCCCGTCCAAATGCGACCGTCCGTGCTTGACGAAAATCTTTTTTTCTGAAACGCGTTTTCTTGTGCGTTTTGGTCAACGTGAACCACCGTACGATCTCTAGCGTGCCGGCATTCGAGTTTCTGCTTTCTACGCTCCAGTAGAAATCCTCATCCTCAACACGTGGTCTTGTGCAACACCCACATGAAAAACACAGACACGCCCACTTCCGTTATGAACACGGAGATGTTAGTCCCGTCTGAATCTATACATGAAATGACAGACGTCGGCTCAAAAACATTCAAAAAACTCAAAAAATTTAAAAAAAATTCTAACTCAAACATCCCCCAGTAAAACTAGTCCCGTCCGAATAGTGCTTTAAACAACACGCCGTCTCTGCAGTCCTCACTTCTAAGTCATTCTGAATCGCCTCTGACCCGCCCGTGTTCCTTAATTTTACGACTACAAACCTAACACGAGGATGAATCCCAAATCTTTCTCTAACCATGATCAAGGGTGTATACACCCTACAAGTAGTACACCCTACATAGCGCACTAGATTTCAATTTACCCCTATTTGGTATTCAACCCCCGAACCAGGAAGTTAACGGAGCTGATATTCTAAAGTGGAATAAGAGCAGAATATGAAGTAAATCACCTCATGGCTACATGGCACCAGTAAGAATGTCAAACTAGTTTCACCCCTGTTGATTACACTAATTCTCAGTCTCTAATTCTCGATCGCCAGCTCTGCCAGTGTAGTTCCAGTAGGTGCACAAGGATATGTGTTGGTGGAGAAAAATATGGAACTGTTGTATGGAAGTTGAATATCACACTCAAGATTGTGCTGTTGTTATGTTAATGAAACAACTGTATTAAATAAGATTATAAAATACTCTATCACTAAAGTGGAAAATATGATCTCCATAGCTAAAGTTAAATAAATTAATATATATATATATATATATATATATATATATATATATATATATATATATATATATATTTTTTTTATTTCTGTATCTGTTTAGGAAGGATATCTTGTACATCAAATATCCCATTGGCAGTTAAGCGCATTCAATGTGTTTAGAAGCCATAAACAGTCACTTTTCTAAACAAACACAAATACAAAATAAAAATAACAACAAAATAATGGACTGCATGTAAATAACATACAAAAAAAATCCCATGCCTACTCAGTAGGTAACTACAGCATTCCAACTCCTGTAGATATGTACATTTCAGTTACAAAAATATAGTTTTCTTTTTTGCTTACATCCCCAAAAACAACAACAACAACAACAAAAAAACATGAAGCAGTGCCCTCATAATGTTTCCCTTCGTTCCTTGAAATGACTTTCTGAATAAAGGAAAAAAAAAAGGAGAAAATAAAAATCCCTTAAACCTTAAGGCCAGATGCAAAGCATCCACTCGCGCAAATCTGTCAGAATATCTGCAAGGCTTCTCAAAAGGCACCGAAAAAATTTGACGATTTGATGCTTTTTTTTCCCCCTCTATAATAATTCCCTCCATTTAGCAGACCTTTTTGATGTCACATTTGAAATAGAGAAGAGAAAGAGAGGGAGAAAGAGAGAGAGAGAGAGAGAGAGAGAGAGAGAGAGAGAGAGAGAGAGAGAGAAAAGTACCAGAGTATGATATTTACAAAACAAGAGAAAGTAACATTACTCTTACACATGCGCCAGGATACGTAAGTGCTCTTTATCCGAACAGAGTCAAAAAAACTTATCACAGCATTTTCACTACGTACTACAGAATGTATAAAATATGGCCCTGCTCAATTTAGGATAATACAAGGAAAATATTCAAATCAATTTTCACAACAATGATACTAAAAAAGAAAAACGAACAAACAAAAAAAATTTCAAACATGGCACGTCTACAATATACATATACTGTAGCTTATGTATATCATTTAATGTCTGTTTGTAAATTCCTATTGAAGACATTTGAGCTTGAAACCTGCAGGCATTAGTTTACAACAATAAGGTCCTTTTCCTCATTTATGTTTGTACACTCAAAGGAAAACCAAGAAACTTGCCGAACCCCATTGAGTCACTTTGTCGTCCTTAAAAGCCATGAAAGCCTCGATTGAGGCAAGCAAATAAAAGGAAAAAAAAATGTCCTTTAGTCTTTTCAAATGTCTTTGAGTCCTTGACCGTTTTGAATATTTAACTCAACAGCATGAAAATGTGGCTAGAAAAGTGCTTTTGCAGAGAGGAAAATTTTGAGATTAACAAGTCTGTTAACACTTTCTCACCCTCTCAGATGGACGCAAATGTGAGGACAGGGTGGAGGACAGTCTCAGCAGATTTCAGCTGTCCGTGGAGACAGAGATGCCTGCATATCGGTCAGTGGGGTTGTTACCGGAGAGTTGTAGATGTTGCTGACCACGGAGTTGGGGAACGAGGTGGCCACGGGGGTCTGGAAGGTGGTGGAGGGTGACGGGTAAGTGGTAGCAATGGAGGGAGACGGGTAGGACGTATGCACAGGAGAGGAATAGCAGGAAGCTACCGGAGAAGGAAAGGATGAGACTGGAGATGGGTAAGAGGCGATAGGAGATGGGTAGCTTGACACTGGTGAAGGGACTGAAATAGAGACAGAGGTGATGGAGTTCTGGATGGTGGTGGAGACCGAGTTGGCTTTGTCAGCTTTCTTGTCCTTCTGCCGCAGGTGGATCTTAGTGTGACGCTTGCGCTCGTCACTGCGTGCGAACTTGCGGCCGCAAATGTCACAGGCGAAGGGCTTCTCACCGGTGTGTGTGCGGATGTGAGTGGTGAGGTGGTCGCTGCGGCTGAAGTTGCGCATGCAGATGCGGCACTGGAAAGGTTTCTGGCCCGTATGAATGCGGATGTGGCGTGTGAGCTCATCGGATCGAGAGAAGCGCCGCTCGCAGGTTTCCACAGGGCAGGCATAGGGCCGCTCATGTGGTGGTGTCTTACTCGGCCGGTTAGGGTACTTGCGCACACGGCTGGGCTTAATGAGCTGCGCCTGGTAGACGCTCTTCAGCTCCTGAGAGCCTGTCTGTGTGGCACAGGCCTTGATGGTAGAAAGTGGTGTAAGTGATGGCTGCTGTGTCTGAAAGGGCTTCTGATCAGTCTGAGCCAGGCCAATCTCACTCTGCTGCTGGGGAAACAGGTAGTCAGGGATCATGGGAACAGGGAAGCTGGCACCGCATGCTTTGCTGCTGGGATAAGCCGGGGGTGGGTATGGCAGGTTGCTTCCCACTGCTGATGGGAAATTGGCAGTAGGTTCAGGAAAGATGTCAGGGCTGGCACTGGAGTAGGTTGGAGCGGCTGAATAAATGGGGTTGGGCTCACTCTGGTGCACTGAGCAGCTCAGGCTGGGGCTGGATGTCGACGCGGAAGATGTCGAAGAAGAGGAGGAAGAGGACGAGCTTGAAGTTGAGGCAGGTGAGGAGGAGGGAGTGACTTGGGCGGTTGAAGAAGATGTGATGGAAGTGGCGGGTGGGTTGACACCAACCAATCCGCTGACCAGGCTGAACAGAGGCTCCGCCCACAGGCTGTTGCTACAGTTGGCAGGTTCGAGGGTGAAGCGCCCTGTGTAGGAGATGGGGGGCAGCCGCTGGTGGGCATAACCCTGATCAGCCAGGGTTTTCTCACAGCTCAGTGCAATTTCAGGAAGAGTATCTACAAAGACAACAACAACAAAAGAGAGAGAAAGTTGAGAGCCATGTTCCAGATGAGTGTTTTCCCTCTCAGCTGCTTTGAGACACATTAATGCACATTAAAGATCCCTGAGGTGTTTGTGATGGGAGACCCCGCTGGAAGCGGAGTCTGTGTTTCCCCACTCTCTCAGACAAAGCAGCAGGTGCTGATAGAGAAGCAGAAGGATGCCCCCCTCCCTACTGAACACATACACACACATTCGCTGCTGAGCTCTCCCGAACATACACACGTTTACTGAGCTCATGCGCTACAGCCAGCACAAGCTGAGCCATCTGCATTTATTCTCTCCCTCTCTCTCTCTCTCTCTCTCCCTCTATCTCTCTCCTCTACTCTCACAGCTCTTCAATTCCATTACATGGCTAAAAGCAGCTGATAATTTAATCAATCTGCAGTTCAGCTGGTGCAGAAGAAAAAGCCATTTAAATCAACCTGCACATTTTAGACAGCTGATTGCAAAAACATCTGATGCTTTAAAGATTCATTTTAATGACAAATTAGTTATTAGGAATGCTTTAACAGACAGATAATGAATTCGAATTAGTTCAGAATGCATTTGCAGAATGAAATCTTTGAACCTTTTTTTTTTTTGCATTTAATTGGTTTTGAGTACCTTTGAAGCTATTCAACTCCTGCAATAAATACACATCTCCTTAAACAGCAGAATGAATGAAGTATTCGCCCTTACCTCCTGTCAGGTGGTCGTACTGATCGCCGGGTTCCCCGGAGCCAAAGCCGGTGCCCTCGGGTGCGGAGGCGTTCAGGATCCCCGCAGAGTTGAGCATGATCATCTCCTCCAGCTTGGGGTAGTTATCCATGGGGGAGTGAGGGAAGCTCAGGTGGTCTGAGATCTGCAGAGCAGGAAGGAGCTCCGTCTTGGCTGCAGCCATCTCTCGCTCTCTCTGTGTCTCTCAGTGGAGTGTGTGTGGCTTGCACTGACAGATCAGCAGGTAGCCCCTCTGGGACGAGAACAGTGAAGATGCTGGGTTGCCTCTTCTTTCTCTCTGTCTCTGCCTCTCTCTCTCTGGCTGACCCTCCTCACTGTGTGTGTGTGTCCAAAAAGGTAAGAAAATCCACTTTTCCCAATTAAAAAACAGATGGTTCAGGGTGTCCTTCTAATCATAACACACAATTCAATCAAAAAAAATATTTGAATTGTATCATGGACCCTTTTCATACCAAACTGTTCTGTTTCTATTATTATTGTTGTTGTTGTTGTTGTTATTTTCAGTTCAGTTCTTTGTTGTTGTTTTAAACTGTAAGCTATTTAGAGATTCTATCGCACTATGTTGTCTATCAGCTCTCTATCTGTCTGCCGTTGAGTCGCTTGGGCTCTCAGCGCTCTTTCCTCCGCGCCCGAGGTTCCCTTGTCCTTTATATATACACTCCCTCGTGACGTAGATGTCCATATATGGACTGGAGGAAGCCCATATTTAGACACTGCAGCCGAGGACACATGACGCTCGGTCAGGGGAGCAAAAAGAAGCACACCGAGCAGCCTCGTCGCCAAGCTCCGTGCAATAAACGGGGAGGGAAAAAAGCGTCCGGTTGTGTCCGCTGCAAAATCGCTCGGGATAAACCCGAAAAAGCGGGACGCGCACGGGAGAAATTCGGGTTTCCCTGTCGCGCGCCGGCCGGAAGACCCCGCTCCGTCATGCCATATAGGGTCATGACTACATAAGGACAGATTCCGGTGGATTTCCACTTCCCTGTCCTTTTTTGGAGTTTCCTGGTGTCGCGCTGCCAGAGAGCGAGAGACAGCGAGCGAGCGAGCGAGCGCGAGAGAGAGAGAGAGAGAGAGCGCGAGGGTTTGGATTGCAGCTGAAGTCCAGCACAATAACTCATGTCAGCAGTATTTTATGCAACTCGCTCCAACATTTATGAGAGACAACTTTTCCCCCTCTAAATCTCCAACCATGCAACATCATACTGCCGAGTTGATAAAAAAAAAAAAAGTATTTATTTCTTTATTTATTGCTGCGCAAACACACAGAATAGGCGAAATAAACAGCATGTCACCACGCATTCACAGCCGCGCACTAAACAGGACGCCTTTAGCTGGTTTGGGACACAGCCAAAGTTTTCCCCCTTTTGGGCTAATTGCTGTTATTTGTACTGCTACAGAGTTTATTAGTGAAAAAACACACACGGTCCTGAACTCTCACTGCGTGCAGATGTTGCTCTCATAGCTAATGTCTCCCAGCGGTTTTTGTGAAAATAACCCTTTCTGTGAAATCCCCGATCAGAAATCTGATTAGCGTAGAGACAGGCACACTTTACCCAGCTGCAGCATGGAAATAAACCTTCCAGTTTGCTGTGAATTGTAAGGATCGGGTCCAATCTGCTTTGACTGGATGAATTCTTGATTTGATTTGAGACTATGATTAATTCATCCATCCATCTAGGAACCTCTGGAATCCAACTAGGGACTGTGGAGGCTAATGATGATTACCACCGTATTTAGTCCTATTTCACAATCGTCCAGTAAACATTCACGCGTACATTCTCACACCAGGTGCAATTTGGGAACGACATTTAGCCTAACCTACATGTCTTTGGACTTTGGGAGGAAACCAGAGTACCCAGAGGAAGCCCACCTAGCTCAGGGAAAACATGAAAACTCCATGCACACAGACCCTAAAGCGGGAATCAAGCGCTGGAGGAGCAACTACGCACCACTATGGTTAATACTAGGAAGAAATATCATTATATGCCTTAGCACTTTGTAGGTCCATTGATTATTCTTAATTATAAACATCCATCCATGTATTTTCCCTGCTGCTCATCCTGTGCAGTCACAGGGTGCCTGGAGCCAATCCCAGGGCACACGATGGGGAAAGCACTGGATGGGATGCCAACTCTTTGCACACACACACACACACACACACACACACACACACACACACACACACACACACACACACACACACACACACACACACACACACACACAGTTGTCAGTTGTCAGTTTGGATCAACTGTCTGCAAACCAATCATGATTTACAACATTGTTCCCAATTCAATACAAGCCAGCACAATAATTAAAACAATTTAATTATATATAAATCAAATTCCATTCATTAAAACTGTGTTACCAATTTATACATATCTAGATGTGTATATGTAACTCAGTGCATGTACAACATGTACATATGTATCCATATTCTTGCTAGTTTATTAGTTATAAAAACTGTCAATAAATGAATCAAGAGATTAGGATTAAGAGGGTGAATGCCTATTTTTCACTGTTTGGTTTGATTAAAAATAGCCCAAGTGGATGGTAAACCGACCAATTTGGCAACACCGCCTGCAGGATGTTGTTGCTGACATGGCTAGGGGCCTTTAATCAGATTAATTGCGGGGGGTAGTGTTTTTCTGGCTCAATATGATGGTATTCTCCCTGTCAGTCAGAACACACACTCATGCATTTGCAAAAACCTGTAAAAAGTGCAATACAAAAAAAACCTCACTGATCTTAGAGCAGGGACTTTGCTGAGGACAGATCGATGTGCCTCTGCTGACTCAGTGCAAGTGTGGCGCCTCTCTTATACTTTGAAATGGGAGAAATTACCCCCGGGCCAAAGGTGATGAGACTTTGCTTTAGGAGGGGGGAATGGGGAATGCAATGATTTAATTACACTCTTTCCAATGATTTAATTAGACGCCTTTAGATTTAACCTGTGTAATTTTGTGATTGAAACACACCGAGAAAATGTATTTTGGCAAGGAGATGCATCAGTGTTCTTTTTGTAATTGCAAGCCTCTCTAAGAGGGCCTGATGAGGAAAGAGGAAATCAGTTAATAGTTGAATTGCAGGGCTTCACAGGGAAATGCCTGCACTTGCAAATGCCTTATGTAATGCTATCTAAGAATATTACTAAAGCTTTGAATATAAATAAACAAGATGCTCAATATGAGGCCCAAAATTGAAATAATATATTGCTATGAGTCCTGAACTACACTGAATTTCTATTTTATTACCTACTGTGTTTATTAGAACTATTAACATGGCCAAATAGGGAACCATGTTGGTTTAAATAGGGATCATTGCTGCATCACATCTCCAGGGTCACTGATTCGATCAAGACCTCCAGGTTACCACGTGTATTCTCTCTATGTTTGCATATTTCATTTTGACTTTCTACAGTTAACTCCCCCCCCATACTTAAAAACAAGTATGAAGTATCCCTTAAATATGATTTTTTTTATGTGTGTGCGTGTGTGTGTGTGTGTGTGTGTGTGTGTGTGTGTGTGTGTGTGTGTGTGTGTGTGTGTGTG
The DNA here is from genome assembly GCA_011419295.1 of Clarias macrocephalus. Taxonomy (NCBI): domain Eukaryota; kingdom Metazoa; phylum Chordata; class Actinopteri; order Siluriformes; family Clariidae; genus Clarias; species Clarias macrocephalus. The sequence goes on from JAAGKR010001103.1 coordinate 41,644, forward strand.
TGCGTGTGTGTGTGTGTCTGTGTGTTTTCCCTGTGATGAACTAGCTGCCCTCCTGAAACCATTCCCAACTCATGACCAGTGTTACTGGGATATGCTCTAGCTCCTTGTGACCCTATTTCTTGAAAATGAATAAATAAAGAAATTAAATGGCAAATCGATGGCTACAGTGAGTTCTCAGGTAACTAAGATAACAAGATTACTTTCTATATATACAAAAATACCATACCGGATCATTAACAATTATAAAAAATAAAAAAAAGACTTGACCCCCTAGATCAGGTTTTGTGGAGGAAAATTTAGATAGAGGGTAGATAGATAGAGACCTACTGTAGTAGATAGAGGTAGAAATGGAAGCCGGGCTGTGGGAGGGTGTTTCCCAACAGGGAAGGGAGGGGGATCCAGACACCCAGGGCAGCGTAGGCAGTTGGTCTAACCTGTTGTGATATAACACTGCTCCAGCCCACATGCCGGTGAAATCCTTATTAGCGTGTGTGTCTGTGCAAGTGTGTATGTATGTGTGCGGAGGGGGTATCTCCCGGTCCCTGTTACAAAAGGCTGGCTCTCCCCGCACCTACGCAGGAAACCTACGCCTCTGTCTGTCCTCGCTCGCTCGATCACCCGTTGGTTAATATTTAATTAAGTCTTGCCAGCCTGCCTGGGTGGAGATGGAGGTAGCGGGGAAAAGAGAAAGTAAGCGGAAGAGCAAGCGAGAGAGATAGAGAGAGAGGGAAAGAGAGAGATCTTCACACCCCCACACTCAGAAGCAAATACCAGGCATCTGCTGGAATTAATCACTGGCTCTGGCTGGCAGCCTGATGGAGACTCTCTCTTGCTCTCTTGTTCTGTTCGCCCACCTTCTCTCACCACCTCCCCTCTGTGCTATCCCTGTCATTAGCATAAAGGTGCATCCAGTGGGGGCGTCTAGTACAGGACAGATAGGGGAAAAATAAGAGATTAATACCAAAAAACGGACCAGCAGAGGGCTACGACCTCGGATATCTCAACTATCCGTTCCCTAATTTAAAAGTGGAGAAAGTGAGAAGTGTGTGTTACCCCATGTTATTTCAGCTTCAAGGTGGAGAACATGTGACACAAATTTGTAAGATCACACAAGGTTTAGATAAGACATACAAGCTAAAGATTATGTTAAGCCTCAAAGAAAGAGGTAAAGGAGGTGGGGTGGGGGATTGTTGATTATATACAGTCGAGACACTTGCTTATGCTAATTGAAATTGCCAGCAAAACCTGGTAGCATCTTGAACCTTTTGAATATGAATGACACCTACTTGCAACTGTGCAGACAAAGTCCTCTGATGGACAACGCTTCAGCTCAGACAGGAAGTTCTATGTTGGGCGGAAATATAAACAAACGGGGGAAAGTTTGCAGGAAGTTTGGCCACAGAGGAATGGAAAAGATTCAGTGGCCAACTGTGTTCAATATGTCAGGTTTTATGAAATGTTTATTAATAGTATACATCAAAGGTATCTAGTATTAACAAAATTATAGAAATTAAAAACAGTTACTAAGCTAACCAAACTATTTTCAGTCCTTAAATAAGCTAGTTCAAGAGAGCAAAGATAGATAACTATGATTAGCAAGCTAGCTAATATACAGTGCAGTGAAAAACTATTTTCCCCTTAATGTTTTTTTTTTTGTTTTTTTTTTTGCATATTTGATACACTTAAATGACTGGATCATCAATTTCTTTTTTAGTATGACACAAAGATAATCTGAATAAATACAAAATGCTTTTTTTTTTTTTTTCCATTTATTTCACTTATTAAGGGGGAAAAGCTGTCCAAACCTATCTGGCCCTATGTATAAAAAAAAAAAAATATATATATATATATATACATTTTTTTTTCATTGCATTTTAACTAACTACAAACTACAGTTAATGCTAGTGAGCTAGTCAACGTTAGTCATTTTCGGATAACTAAGCTAACATTACAACAAATGAGCAGTTAATATTCACTGATGTTAGCTCGCTAAGTAAAATGTCTATTGGCTAGTTTGCTACAATTTCAATGACATAGCTAGCATGAAAGAGCAAACTGTGTAAATGTGAACTGTTTGCTTTATTGAAATAATTTTAAATCTGTTTACTCTACATGTGGCTAGGGTAGATTTTACTCTTTGGTCACTTTGTTAACTAAATGACATTATAGCTTACTTTTATTTTAGAAGTGAACTTGACTTTTAGCTAAATGGGGGCTTCTTGTGGTAGGTCTGCAAGGCTGCAGGGTGAATTCAAAACTGCGCAAATGAATCATTATACAATTAATGGTAGTTTTTTTTTTTAAGCTGTGATGAAGACACATCACTAAGTAAATGTGTAACAAAACTCAAAGCCTGCAAGCATCTAGCCTGTGTCTGAACTAGCAAAACAAAAATGGAAACAGCCTGTGTATATTTACATTGGATTGTTTTTAAAGCATAAAGCAAGTGCTGGTCAAATCCATATTAAATGTGATCTATCCACTGCATGATGATGCACATACATTTTCACATGTACTTATTTTAAATAGAAAGCAGAAGTGTGGGGTTTGGATTTTAATCTTAATGGACGTCAATAGAGACAAAGCAGGATAAACAACACTTGGTACCCGAGCTTGCATTTTATGTGCATCCTTACACAGCCCTTCTGGACTAAAATGTTGGTTGAAACAGATTTGTGCATGTCCATTGCATGTTTAAAATGACTTGTGATGTTAATTTGCTATTTCGCTGAGTAGTGATTGATGGAGAGCGGTGGTTCTTAGTGAAGATATTTGAAATCTTTATCAGTGAAGAAGAAAAAGTAGTGTTAAATGTAACAGACTCAACCATGCTTACTTTGTACATATAATGCCGCTTTAAAACCATTACAGCTCTAGTTTTTACCAGTCTACCAGCTGTGATTCTGTTAAACCTGCCGAACAGGAACTGCCATGCTCATAGTCACGCTGTGATCGGACCGTGTCATTAAACATTGCACGACTCTTTAAAACCTGTTCAGTTGAAAATGTTTAGATAAAGCATTGACGTAATATTTTTCGTCTGTACAATGTACAGTGGTGTCCAAAAGTATTAAGACAACATATGTCATGCATTATAATTCTCCCTGCACACAAAACAGGTGATTTTATTAGTTAGTTCAAGTGTATCTGGCTGAAGAGTTTTGCTAATTAACAGATTTTTTAAAATTATTTTTATTTTTTTAAACTGGTTATGTGATAATTCAATTCAGACTCTGGAGCCACGGTCTGGTCATATGCATATTTAAACCCAACAGCAAACTGTTAGACAATGGTGAAGAATGCATGCAAGAAACCATCTTCTGTATATGATCTTCAGGAGACAATCAAGCAGGGAAGGATTGAGTGAGTGACACTTTAGAACTAAAGGTTTTATTGCCAGTCGGATTCAGCAGGTTTTTAAGAATAAAAACTACTAAATATTGATCGCTGAATAGCAATTTTATAGCATAAAATAACAAAATATTCTTATGTCGATTGCCTTTATTTAAAAAAAAAATTTGAGAATGTCATCGAAACACATAATTTCACCTTTGTCCCAATACTTTTGGCCACTCATGCATCTATTTATGATGAAGCTAATTGCGTACAAGGTTTCGGTCTTCCTTGCATAAGAACACCATCAATTGTTTTTACACAAGTTGTGCAAAATGAGTTCCGGCTTCTGCGCTTGTCATTTATAGGAGGACCTGCACTTCTATGAGGAGTCTGAAATTACCAGAGGTCGTACAGTATGTGCTTATCAGAGTGGCTACAAGGCCTGGGTCTGCCTGGGGATCACTCTGTGGTGAAATGAGCATCATCTCGTATAACATATCATAAATCTGATACTGTATCCATTTCTCCATGGGGGATTTCCAAGAGAAAATCACAGTCGCTTTAGGATGTGCATGGTATCCTGTATATCAAAGTACCAGGCTCGAAATAATGTACAGTATAAAATATGTCATTCTTATCTGTTAATTATGTAATTTTCAACGGCTTACCTACTGCTCGCCTATTCGGTGTCTTATGCAAGGTTTTTTTCTTCCAGTGTAACATTGGAAGGGCAGAGAGATGACTAAACCAGCCGCCTGGACTGTTATTGTTCCTGAGAATTTTAGGCAAGCGTGACTCACGTCAATTCTGTAAGAGAGAGATACTTGCGGATTTGATTTACAACCTACCAAACTTTCAAATCTCATCATTTTTCTAAACATTATTCTTATTAACGCATGTTGTTCATCTAAAGTCTGTCAAAAATAAAAATAAAAAGCAAGTAATGAATGTACAGGTTCCAGTCTGACACGGCACACCATCAGATTTTACTAACAGGCTCCACATCAGGGAGGAAAAACATATTAGTGAAATGAGACGTTGTGGTTGGAAGAAATACCTGAACACACTGCGTGAATTCAGGGATTCCGCATCCAGATACAGTATGTCCATAGAGTATATTTTGCATATGCATGACAGATAAAAAAAAAAAAAAAAACTGTAAATGAAAAGTGAGTGCAGTGTACTACAGTGTATACATACACTGTAGTACACAAGGTTTCCAGGGAAACATTTATTTATTTATTTATTTTTTTACTTCTCTTGTGCAGCAAGGATACAGGATTTTCTTTAAAAAAATCTATTTCTTTGGTAACTTTGTGTACCGTGCTTAACTTTTACTATAGCTACTATATAAACAGTACATATTTATATACTGTATACAGCCAACACATCTTGTATTGTATGTTTTCTTTCCATGTTATATAAACATCCCCGATATTGTTTTAGCTTGATGGTATGCTCAGTTCCTCACAGCACGAGGATATGTTTTTGTGACTATAAAGCAAAAGCGATTCATGTAAAAATAATGTAAAAGAAAAGACACGGGGAAATCAATAGAGCTTTAAATTTGCACTGCCTGGCCAAAAAATAAATAAATAAGAGTTGTCATTTTAGAATCATCAAATTATTGGGCTGCATCAAGCAAAGACAGCAACTAAGGAGATTTGAAATGAAATGAATTATTAACACATTATCAAAACCTGGAAGGATAGTCCTGAACCACAAACTTTGTGGAAGAAATGTGGTTGCAAAAAAAATCATGTATAGAGGTCACTTAAACACATGGTGAAGTTGCATGGTAAAAAAAATCAACAACCTACAAACCAGAGCTGTGTTTGCTAGTGAAAGTAGGAGTTTTAAGAGAAAGAGATTTCCACACACACACACACACACACACACACACACACACACACACACACACACACACACACACACACACACACACACACACAGGATTGGTACTTAACAGCTGTGTATCCACATGGGGAGCACAAAGCTTGGACTTTGAAGCAATGGAAAATATGCATGTGGTCTGAGGAGTCCAGATTGACCGTATTCCATAGTGGTGTAAGAAGGGAAGCACATGATGTGATGCACCCATCATGCATAGTGGCCACTGTACAAGCCTCTAGAGGTTGCTTCAGTTGCTCAGGTCTAGACTCAGCAACATTATTTGGCAAAACATGAAGTCAGCTAATAACCTAAATGGTTATCACATCTATAGATTTCCTTCCCTGATGGAACAGGAATATTCCTGGACTCAAATAGTGATAAAGTGGTCCATTTTCACATATGAATCATTTTTACATATGAATTGGCCACTGCTTTACATTGTGTGATGTAATCAAAGCTTAAACTCATAAAAGCAAAAGAATAAAATAATTTACCCCAACTGTGAAACCCATTCAGCTTGTTATGACCAGATGCTCTTAGAAGTCACATAATCAGCTGAAAGGACTCCAACTGTATGTAATTACAGTGTCATATGATCACAATATAAATACAGCTGTTCCTGTAAATATTCCTAAACAAACAAGCATGCACATACAAATACAGTTGTCCATTTGCACTTCATAAATTGGAATTTGTACTGTACTGTATGTACTGCAGTGCATAACGAAAAAAAAAAAGTGCTCCCCTGACGCTTACTGTTTTGAATCTGTTCTCAGGAAGCCGTTTTTTGATTCTCTAAGCTCGAACACAACACTCCGGCCATTGCACTGTTGTGCCTGAGGGCTTCGAGTCCGGCCAGGTTAGCGTGCCAGACCATGAATTAGCTGATCCAATATCGCCTGCAGGTGGCCAAACCTTAACTACAGTCAGGGAGCTGGGACACTTCAGAGTCATGCAACATGAACAGCCATCACAAATGAAGCTCTTCAGAAAGGATTAAGGGGGACATGTGAGACTCAAACTGTTCTGACAGACAGAACAGCAGCTGAGGCTGGATTTGAGGGAAATGCTGAATAAATCAAGAAGAACTGTCAGAAAAGCTACAGTCACAAGATCAGCGATGGGTGACTTAAAAAAAAAAAGCTTCTTACAACAGCTTTAATGCATTTATATTTTAATTAATTTAACCATTTTGATCATTATTCATTCATTTTTCAATATCTTTATTTTTGCTCAAGTAAATAAAGATTTGTGCCCACCGCTGTATATGAGCATACAGTATATGCTTTAATCTGTTAGTTAACATAGACTGTATACATTGTAGATATAAATATATGTGTAGCAGATTACCGTAAGTGAGTGAGTAAGTGCAACTTCCTGAGTAAAAGGTAACTGAAATAAATTTCTGCTAAGTGGACACAGTGAATGGATTCGCCTTAGCTATAAATAGATACACAGTAGACATAAATATATAAAGGAATAAGAAATGATAAATGATAAATAGTCTATAATCTGCATAACCATTTGTTCAAATGAACTGTTTAAATAATGTGCCCTTATACAAACAAATATAATAACAAGTATAAAGAATTATTAAGATACAGCAATAAATGATCGAATACATGCGCACATCGATACAGCTTTGCTCACGCCATCTGGGTTAAAACACGTCATATTTGTGTGCCCACTCATTCATTTCATATGATGGATGCGATTTTGGGAAAAATATGCTTGGTGTTTTGCTCTTGAAGAGGGTGAGCAGATAGTCGTTCCATAAAAGGGAAGATGACCAGATGCTTCAGTTTTAGCAGCTATTGGTAGCAGCTATAGGTGAGGTTAGCGTCCTAGCCATGCACAGAGGCATGAATTTTCATGAATTCCGAACTGACCATTCACATTCAAGCCGCCTGACCATGATGATGGCATAGTGGTTAGCACCGTGGCCTCGCATTTCCAGGGTCGATGGTTTGATTCCAGCATCGAGTTTGTGTGTGTGGAGTTTGCAAGTTCTTCTCCTGCTTGGTGGGTTTCCTCTGAGTTTTCTGGTTGAGTCATGCAGATTAGTTTAATTGGCATTCCCAAAATTGCCTGTTGTCTGTGTGTGATTTAAGTCACTTTAGGCTGGCAATGTGAACACAACCATAGGAAATAAAAGGTACTTTTCAGCAAATAAAACAACAAATGTTTCAGCTGACGAAAATTCAAATGTCATAAAAAACATAAAACAATGTCCTGTTCTATTTCAAAATCTACTTCAGCGTGGTAATATTAACTCAACTTCAAATCAACGCATTGTTGATTATTTTCCTATAACAGCATGTTTTGTTCCTTATACAATCCATAACTTAAGACTTGTCTCAGTGAAGATTCATGTTCTAGAGTCCTAATCATCTCTTTATTGTATTAACAAACTAAGCGAACACGTATTAATTAACATTTGATTACTTTTGAATGAAGCACCTGCAGTGATTAATGTTTATTTAACCCACGACTAAAAATAATTTGACATGATTTAGCGACAGTTCATTTGCAGCATGTTTCTGGTATCCAGATGTACAGTAAATATTAAAGCTTGATTTTCAGCCTCTGTTCTGAATTTTGCCTGTTAACAACCACAAACATGGTCATTAGGATGGTGTTCATTTTACACGTGATTATTTGTCTTTGTATTTCTACGTTTATTTATTGATTAAAAAAAAAATCATCATTTAAAAAAAAAAACGAATTTCCTGTAGTGGAACATTTTCACAAAACTTTGCTACAAAGCTTTGGCACTGGAGACTCCTTCCATAAATGTTACATTAACATTACAGAAAGCTTCACAATATCAACAATCTGTTGATTTTTAGACTTAGATTATTCTATTCCAGTCTATGAGCTGTTACAGAAATGCTACTGGGATGGATTCGGGATTGAGCCTTGTGTTAGAAGCTAGTTAGCTTTGTAGCTTTGAATGAATGCGGACCGGCTTAGAAGCTGCAGTGACGTTTAAGATGACATAACGTTATCAGATGTGTTTTCTTGCTGCTGACTGGTTTTGAATGTGGGTTTTGTCAGGCACCTGCTCTCCCCTCAGAACTGAGTGTCTGTTTAATCGACTTGTTGAATTCTTAGAACAAAGTGTTTGATACGGAGTGATGCATACTGTATAGTTCACAATCCCAGTGCTTTCATGCCCTATGTCACCAATTGCGGAATGCCTCTCGTCCAATCAGATTACTCGGTCAGAATCAACGGCTGTACAGTATAAATTATATTAATGCTGAAGCTACTGTCAGAGCTGATGATATTAATAATTAATTCATGCCTTTTGATTTAAGAGTTGTAGATAAACATTGGCAGAAATACACATTTTTAAATTTTTTTGGCCGGTTGCCAGAAATCTGATGGGTTTTCCCGGAACGTCATACATATATTAATATTTAAGCGCAAATAATATATATATATATATATATATATATATATATATATATATATATATATATATATATATATATATATATATATATATCTTTTTTTAAGATCTTAACATGAGCTTGTTATGATGTGCACTGGATAAGAAAAATAATAGTTTGACTACACAAATAGGAAGAAAGTCGGTGGTGTATTTTGTGTGTTCTGTAAATTGCAGTATTTTTTTTAAGCCACTTGCAACTCAACGGTGACAGTTAATAAACAGTGACTAAATAATGATAACAGAAAGATGACACACTGCGTTATCTGCCAAAGTAAATGCTCCTTTTCAGTGGAACAAAGGTATCACAGCCTGGCTTCGGGTGGCGATCTGACTGTGAGCTTAGCCTAAGATTAAACATTAGTGATATATTGATGCGTGTGGGATGACAGCAGGTTTGGAAATGTCTCAACCGTAAACCCTTAAACAACAACGTCGCTTCTGCGCCACAGAAGTCGACGATCCTGAGGTACAATAGAAGTCGCTTTTCATTTCGCCTTAGTCATGCGGTCCAGGTCGCCTGCTTTATGCCGCTATGATACAGAGCACATGCAGACAAGCGCTTTTTGTTCCGTGACCACAGGAAACTAACAGGAGCTCGGTCTACACACAAGAGGCAGTTCACACTCTTCACCCCATGGCTGGTACTGCTGCTGCTATACGTGTTTGCTTTGCACTTCAGCAGAGAGAGAGAGCGAGCGAGAGCGAGCAAGGGAGAGAAAATGAAAGAGAGAGAGAGAGAGAGAGAGAGAGAGAGAGAGAGAGAGA
>JAAGKR010001103.1:51114-140568 GCA_011419295.1 Clarias macrocephalus
GAATTTCCTGTAGTGGAACATTTTCACAAAACTTTGCTACAAAGCTTTGGCACTGGAGACTCCTTCCATAAATGTTACATTAACATTACAGAAAGCTTCACAATATCAACAATCTGTTGATTTTTAGACTTAGATTATTCTATTCCAGTCTATGAGCTGTTACAGAAATGCTACTGGGATGGATTCGGGATTGAGCCTTGTGTTAGAAGCTAGTTAGCTTTGTAGCTTTGAATGAATGCGGACCGGCTTAGAAGCTGCAGTGACGTTTAAGATGACATAACGTTATCAGATGTGTTTTCTTGCTGCTGACTGGTTTTGAATGTGGGTTTTGTCAGGCACCTGCTCTCCCCTCAGAACTGAGTGTCTGTTTAATCGACTTGTTGAATTCTTAGAACAAAGTGTTTGATACGGAGTGATGCATACTGTATAGTTCACAATCCCAGTGCTTTCATGCCCTATGTCACCAATTGCGGAATGCCTCTCGTCCAATCAGATTACTCGGTCAGAATCAACGGCTGTACAGTATAAATTATATTAATGCTGAAGCTACTGTCAGAGATGATGATATTAATAATTAATTCATGCCTTTTGATTTAAGAGTTGTAGATAAACATTGGCAGAAATACACATTTATTATGTTCTTTTTTTAAGATCTTAACATGAGCTTGTTATAATGTGCACTGGATAAGAAAAATAATAGTTTGACTACACAAATAGGAAGAAAGTCGGTGGTGTATTTTGTGTGTTCTGTAAATTGCAGTATTTTTTTTAAGCCACTTGCAACTCAACGGTGACAGTTAATAAACAGTGACTAAATAATGATAACAGAAAGATGACACACTGCGTTATCTGCCAAAGTAAATGCTCCTTTTCAGTGGAACAAAGGTATCACAGCCTGGCTTCGGGTGGCGATCTGACTGTGAGCTTAGCCTAAGATTAAACATTAGTGATATATTGATGCGTGTGGGATGACAGCAGGTTTGGAAATGTCTCAACCGTAAACCCTTAAACAACAACGTCGCTTCTGCGCCACAGAAGTCGACGATCCTGAGGTACAATAGAAGTCGCTTTTCATTTCGCCTTAGTCATGCGGTCCAGGTCGCCTGCTTTATGCCGCTATGATACAGAGCACACGCAGACAAGCGCTTTTTGTTCCGTGACCACAGGAAACTAACAGGAGCTCGGTCTACACACAAGAGGCAGTTCACACTCTTCACCCCATGGCTGGTACTGCTGCTGCTATACGTGTTTGCTTTGCACTTCAGCAGAGAGAGAGAGCGAGCGAGAGCGAGCAAGGGAGAGAAAATGAAAGAGAGAGAGAGAGAGAGAGAGAGAGAGAGAGAGAGAGAGAAAGAATGAGTGAGAGTACACAAAAATACACCCACTCATGTACGTTTGCACTTACATGTGGACTTGTACACACTTGTTTCTGTCGGCACATGGACGTGTACACACAATGTACTGTAATTCCCAGTAATGACAACAATGGATGTGAGGTATGCTGGGTTTCAGCACTTTTCCGAGTCTATCGTTGCATCTTTTTTACCATTTTACACCACAGTACTGTTCCATTCTCAATTTCAATTGGTCATAACGTGGTTAAAAAGACCAGCTCCAAAAGTAGGGATTAACACCACAAGTTTATATAGACGCACTTCTTCTAAAACATTATCATGGACCCAGGACTTGAGATGAAATTTTTCATGAGTGAAAATGTGAAACTGAATACTATTTATATGTACAGAAGACTTCAAGCACCCTTCCATGATGAGACTCTTACTGTAGCTGCAGTAAAACGTTTATATGGAGAAACGCTTGAGAGAAAGCTGTACGGTACATCTGTGCACGGTGATCCTGGCTGAAGTGGCCCGGTGCCCACTGCTGTCGTTCCTGTGAACACCTGATCCTTGTAAATCGACGGATAACTTGTTCACCAGCTGCGGAAGAGATGCATTTAACTGTGGGAACTGGAACTGCGCGCACAATTATTCACGAACACCACTTGGCTGGGAGTTACTGCCACATCCACCGTGCAGTCCTGACCTCGCTCCAGGCCATTTCCACCTGTTTGGGCCATTAAAGGAGTTCCTTCAGAAGTGAAGCAGGTGGTTCAGTTGTGGCTCCAGTGTACTAAGTAAACCATTTTGATGGAAGTGAAGCATCCATCGTGTGTTAGTGTAGCAGGGGATTATATAGCAAAATAAAGATAGTTTTTAACTTTTATAACTGTGTTATTTCATTTTGTACAACCAAAAGTCCCGGGTTGACTTGAACGGTCCTCATATATATATGAGGACCGTTCAAGTCAAACTGGGACTTTTGATTTTTATATATATATATATATATATATATATATATATATATATATATATATATGAATGAGGGAGGACCGTTCAAGTCAAACCGGGACTTTTAATATTTAAATCCCATTCAAAGGGACATATTGACGTATTCATAATAATACGTTAACAATTCATAATAAACACATTTGTAAATTTGGTATTGTTATAAACAAACACAAAAAGAACAATGTATACTTGTTGCTTTGTTGCTACAGTATATGGAGAAGTTTATATCCAGAAATGTTTGCATAGCTTGTATGGACAAAGTCTCAGGTGTCAGTGCCTTGCAACAGTCTCTAGATTTCTTGATACAGGGGAGGGGTTTGTGCTTCTCGGTAACATGACAAGCTGTGTCTGAATAAAAAATAAAGCTGGCGAAGAAACAGTTGTTTATGATGTAAGTAAGGACAGGAAAAAGCGTTTTTTTTTTTAAACAGGAAATAATAAACTGTAAATGGGTAACAAGCCAATCAATTATTGTAGACAAATGCCTATGATATGTTTTCTAGATTATATAATCACACATCTATCACTCATCTATACCTTTATGTCCTGTGTACAGGGTGGCGGCAGTCTGGAGCCTATCCCAGGTCCCAGCAGACTTAGGGTGCCAATGGGTGCCAATCCATTGCAAGGCACACATACTGTACGTACTCACACTCACACGATTCACGCACAATACAGGCAATGGCAATTTTTATGTATTAATCTGTATGTCTTTGGACTGCGGGAGGAAACCAAAGCACCTGGCGAAAACCCACCAAGCATATGGGAAGAACCCTGGAGGTGCAAGGTGACAGTGTTAACCACTAAGCACTAATCAGGTTATATAATTTCAAAGTTACTTTTGTTTATTTAAAAAATTCCATCAATGTGTCTGGATTTGTGTAATTACCAAAGATAAGATCAGAGCATTATAACTAAAGAAGGCTGGGTGTACCGTTACTCCAACAATCAGAACAAAAGTGACATCCTAGCTGTCTGTTTGAGAAACATTTTCAAACACTTTTTATTAATACCTAAGGACTTATTTCTGTAATTTCATGCCTGCCACATTCTTTACATTCTCCCACTGCAACTGACGCCCAAGTCCGCATTTCAGCGCTGCGCACAGTGCTCATCCCGGCACACAGTTGCCATGGCAAAGGAGCCCTCCCGGTCTCTCAGTCTCCAAGGTACCGAGCCTATTGTCTTTGGTTTCTTTATTTAGATGAAAACATGATTTATTGTGCACGATCCTCGCCCGTTCCACCAGAGAGTGTGCACAGATACCTATCCACTTGATTTAACATCTTGACTCCGAGTTTAAGGGCTCTCAATCTTTTTTATTTGTCCACAATACTCTCTTTTAATAATCGTGTTGGACACTGAAGGTTTCTCATCCTGGTTTGTTTTCACACCAGCACCGGAAATGCACAAATACACACACTGAAAGGTGACTGTGGTTTTGCAGGTAGGGGAAAGCTCTCTAACACTCTCCAGCGCTCGGGCCATTTTACTATGCAAAACCATCCGGTGAAGTGGAGAACTGTGGTTGGAAAGTACAGTACACAGTTCACTTTTGTTCCATCCCCATGATGATTGATTTGCAATTCAGATACAAGGCTAAAATTCGCCTTTAACCACGGCTGCTTATATGCAAAATTATATACTGCATACTGTTGGAAAATATTACATGGCACTAATGAATACCGTATTAGTACATAATGACATAAACAAAATGCCATACACAAAAGCAGAAAACATATTTTGGATAAAATCACCTATTAATCTTTTCATGCATGAGTTATTTATCGGCATACTGTATCTGGATTCAGATATTGTATAACATACAGATTTGCTGCTCTCCAAATAATACTTACATTAAAATGGTAATGGATTGTCTATACAGTATAATAACCTTAAATTTATTACTGAGCTCTTGGCATAGAAAGGTTTTTTTTTTTTTAAATAATTAAGGTGACAAATCAGTAAAGCATTCTTATTTTAAGAAACATTCTACAGGTTCAAAGGATCTTGTGACAAGGTACGCCCTTTTTTGTGTATTTACATGTTAGAATGGATAGCATCATCCTAATCCTAAAATAATAATAACAATAGTAATTGTATATGAATTGGATAGTTGGACATATTTCCAGACATCCCCATAAAATGGGTTTCGCAACACAAACTTTCGCTTTATGATTAAAATCGTATGATGAGGATTTCCCGACATCAGGGAGCTGATATTATTATTACGGGGAGTGGGATCTCTTTATAACTTTACTGGATCTCCAAAACAGGTCTCTATTGCAAATGTATATGATACCGTTTTAATAGGATGCTTTTGTTAACATGAGGTAATAAATAAGGGCAAATAAATAGTTTTACTATAACACATCCCCTAATTAATCTTGCAAGTTTTTTCTGCGTTGCAGCAAAATCCTGCAAGTCTGAAAAGATCGCACTGAGCCATGTTCTAGCTGTAGCTCATCAGGAAGCAAAGGAACACTCCATAAGTGTTTATGTGATTGGCAGATTGCATTCCTTCCCTGCACAAGCTGTGCTGCTGGTCACAGGACTCGACAACTTTCCGTAAAAGTACACACCCTTTAACTCTAACCGATGGGTGTGTCCTTGTGCAGAAAGTTGTCATTCCAGAACTTAAAGCTTTTCCTTTCTTTTCCATTATTATTATTATTATTATTATTATTATTATTATTATTATTATTATTTAATAATAATGGCTATTGTACACTATTAAACCCATCACTGTAATATTTCATGCACTATTTTGGATTGTTGAAAGCGTCCATGATGAATCATTGTGTTGGAGTCCAAAAGTCTGCTTTCATTCAAATCAGTCATGGGTTAAAGTTAACAGTTTGCGACATTAAATTAGTCAAAATGTATTTAAAAGTACTCTAAAAGCAGATGTAACATTTGGGCCTAACATTTGGGGGTAGAGGTGAGGGTAAAGCCATACTGACTCATCAGCAGCTCTAACTCACTCATATATGAGCGTAAACACTTTATTCCCATTTGTATGAAATGCATAACGTGTACTATATAACATAACAGAATAGTTTATTACACAGTTTAAAATATAACCCGGTTTTATATTCTTAACTAGGCATCAAATAGCTAAAAGGAGGTGCTACGTTTTGCTAAACAACATAATAAAAAGACTTATTGGACTCTACTGTCGACACTATTACACATAAAAAACAGCATTTAAAACAGTACAGCTTGTTCTGCGGACAGTTTTGTGTGTTTTTATAATGCTCAAATATGTGTGTGTGTGTGTGTGTGTGTGTGTGTGTGTGTGTGAGTGTGAGTGTGTGAGTGCACTGTAAGAACCAGAGGAGTCGAGACCAATAAAGCAGCCCTGTTATGAGGCTAACCTCTAACCACAGTCATATCCATTTTCCAGCACAGCGCAGCTCAGCTGTCATCTGTTGTCTGGGTGCAATTATCAAGCTCTGCGAACAGGGAAGTGATGTCACTTCCTGTGCTCCGTGATATCACAGACCCAGAAATGGAGAGTCCACGTTACTGACGCGTGGAAAACGGAAGCAGCTTCTTTCTCACTCTGCTTCACAGAGACGCCGCGCTGCCAGCAAGACCCTAAAATAACAGAAAGAAGAAAGGAAAGAAAGAAAAAAAAAAAAAAAAGCACCCACCGTGAGCAGTCGGTTAAACAAACAAAACCAATTTAAGGCACTTATCTACTATCTGAGAAGTTTGAGGCACTTCCTGTCTTGTCCGCAGGTTCATGTAAAGGTGCCTTATTGTTGTAAAAAGCTTGTGAGCTGCCGTTGCTGTATTAGCAAGAAATGCCACCATAAAAGCAAAACTACTCAATCTCAGATAGAATTGTTCGAGATAAATGTCGTACAGGAATCACTTTCGTGCAGTGACCAGCGTGGTTTATATTCTTACAGAACTCCTACACGACTGTATAAATGTTTTTAAACCACCTATAAAGACGCCTTGATTTAAAGGCTTAATACGGTAATAAACAATAACTAAACATGTCTCACCATGCACAGAGGCTGAGATGAGAGGCAGATACATGTGGAGCAGTAGTTGTCTAACTGGTCTAGATTGAGGAAGGCAGCCAAATGTTTTCATTCTTCCTGGCCCTGAGGCTAATGTCCTTATCCGTCTGTCTGGCTGCAAACAATTGTGAATGGTGCATTTTCACTCAAACAGCCCGTCATAAAAAAAAATAAATAAATAATAATAATAAAAAAAAAGAGGGTTTCACATGTTTATGTGCTGCATGAACCTCAAGGCAGATGAATATCTACACTAGGGATTAAGATAAGAGTGACGCTACATGAACCAGCCATAACATCAACTCCAATGCCAGGTGAACTGATTAGCTGATTGAGCTAAATAGCAATTACATACCAGTAAAGGGTACAGGATCATAGGCAGCCAAGGTCCATCGATGCCTTCAGGGACAGAAGAACCAAAGGTAGCACAAATTGCTGGGCAGTCTATGGGGTCGCCACAGCGAACCGTCTAAAGGTTTTACGCCGGATGCCCTTCCTGATGCAACACTCCCATTTTATCCAGCCCTGCTGGCCAGTATGCAGTGTGGCAAAACACAGTTGGTAGGGCTCGAACCTGGTTCCTCAGATCAACAACCAAGAGCCTTGACTGCCTGAGTCAGGTTGAGTATGAAAACACCAAGCGCATCACAGCTTGCCTCGCACGGGGCTTATCAGGCAAACAGTTCATGGTTCATGGTTGTTGATCTGCTCTCCACATTCCCCAGATCTCAATCCAAAATAGCTATACAGTATAGCGATAGGACCCATCGGACCAACATCCCAAAGCCATACATCACAGCTCACCCACAGTGCTCCTGTGGTGCCACACTTCTGCCTCCCAAGAGCACAAAGGAAACCCAAAACCTTGTTGTTTTTAATGTAAATGGCTTCAAGTTATGGCTGACCCGTGTATACACAATCGGCCCTTTTAGACCATTGTCTATTTGTTTCCACATTCATATGGTTAAAGAGTTCCAGGGTCTTCACAGATCAATCATTTGAACATTTGGACACTTGGACCCAATTATCATCATTATAAGCATTATAATTAATATTATTACTACAATGATCACAAAGTAGAGGGGGTCGATGGGTTAGTGATTACCACCGGCACCGCCTTTACCCAGACCTTGAGCAAGACCTTTAACCTGTCAGGTTTGAAGCTCATCACTGGTCTGTGTGCATGGAGGTTGGCTGTTCTTCCCATACAGTCCAAAGACGGCATTGACAGCTGATTGAGTTCCCAGGAATAGGATCCAAAAGCCCCTTGTGACCATGAAAAGGTTACGGCAATTGTGACAAAAGATGCACTTCACCGGACAAGGATATGAAAGATCTCATATTTGTTTCATGTTTTTTTTTTTCATGTTTCAGCCTCACAAATCATGTCTCTTTAGTCAGTAATTAAAATGGAAGACTTTACGCTGAATTTGCGTTACTGTATCGTAAATGTTATTTGCTGTAAACCTTGGGATGGAAAAAAAAAAAAACGCTTTCTGATCTGCGGATACACAATTTTCTTGTTATCGATTTAAATATCTATCAGGTTACATTACCAGAGCTCATCTTTGCCCAAAGATCTCAGGAAGCACAGTGTCTTTCAGCCACCCCTTCAATTTAACCTCTGGCAACGACATCCTCCTCAGCCCACCTTAGGAATCGCACTCACCGTGCCGGACTGCTAATATATTTCCTTATTTGATTACACAGCCGTGTTAGGGGGAAAGATTTATGACAGCAGAGAACCGATGCCAAGATGAAGATGTTAAAATAAGGTTGTATTCGAGTTGTTCTGTTCACTGAATAATATGACGTGCTGATATTCCATTTATTTTCGCTGACTACCTGCAAATTTGCAACTTTTTGCTGTCAGCAGGCAATACAAAGTGGCTTGAAGAGTTTTAGTGAACACAGCACCAGGTTGATTTTTTTCACATTAGAGCTTGCTGTAGGAACGCGCTCACACTTAAGTCTGCTGAATAGAAGCCGAACAGCTCTCTAAGAGGAAGTGAGTCATTTCATTTTCGCTGAGGGTCAATGCGAAAGGTCAGCAAGCATCACACAAAAAGAAGCTATGAAGCCCTGCTTGGGGAGCGGAAAAGAAAAGAAAAGAAAAGAAAAGAAAAGAAAAGAAAAGAGAAGAAAGAAAGGTTTGGGAGCCTGTTTTTCCTTGCCCAGTAGGATGCATTGGAATCTTCACAGGAGAGAGAGAGAGAGAGAGAGAGAGAGATGAGGAGGAGGGAGACTGGAGTGAGGCCAGGGGAACTCCAGCTTCACATGACAGAGTTGAAAAGGAGCCACAAAAGAGCTGGAGCATGTTTCAGGCAGCACACTTTTTCCTCCCTAAAAGCATGTTACAGTATATTAAAGAACATATCCATTCATAATAATATTTTAAATCTCCAATTAGGATTTGGAGGACTAAACTGATCACATGAAACTCAAGCGGTGTACTGTAGATCTGCACCAAGGCATACAGTAGGTCAATGTATACATGTACAGTAGAATATATATGTTCTTATACGGAGGCCTTGCCGGTGTGTGTTGACGCGGAGGCTTCAGACTTTGGGTTTTTAGATATGTCAGGTAGAACAAAAGCTATCGTTAGGTATCTGTGCTATTTTTTTTGCCTATATGGCCCATTTCTTTCCTCCCTTTTTGTTTTTTGCTTAGTCTGTACTGTTTGTATAGTTGGTTAAAATGAACTAAAATTCAGTTCATCATATTGTCTAGGTCAGGGGTGTCCAACTCCGTTGCTGAAGGGCCGCAGACCCGCAGGGTTTTGTTCCAACCCTCGAGGACCTGCAGAGTTTAGCTTCAACCATAATTAAAAACACCTGATCCACCTAATCAAATCATTAAGGCTTATTTGAAAACTACATGGAATATATGTTGGAGCATAGTTGGAACAAAACCCTGCGGGTTGTGCTGAAGAAATGGATATGCTGCACAATCCTGAGCCCTATATACTGTATGTCTATTAAAAAGCAGCAAAAAAAAAATAATAATAATGGTGGAAATGCTCTAGGTTTTAAGGGCTACAAACTCAACCAATGTCCATGTATAGGATTTTTTTTTTTTTTTTAATAATGTTCTTTACACTTTAGGAATTCCAAGATGACCAGGTTTGAAAAATTCTTCCTATTTTTAACTCTCCAGGTTCAGTGCCCACTGTGCACTTACTTCTTGGATGGCAGGAAGCGAAACCAATGTACTGTTATAGCCCATCTGCCTCACGGTTTGATGAGATACTTTTCGGCTCATCACGGTTGTACAGTGTTCTCAAGCCTTCCTGTCAGTTTGAACCAGCTTTGTTATTCCCTTTAATCAGCTAGACGTTTCCTATCAAAAAAACTGCCACTCACTGAATTCATTTAGTTTTTTCAACCCATCCTGTACAAACTCTACACTCTGTTGTTGTGTTAAATTCCCAGGAGATCAGTGCTTTCTGATCGGAGCCCGTCTGGCATCCAAGTCACGTTAATGTTTGACGTGACCGTTACTCAAGCTCTTGATCTGTATCTGTTTCCCCATGATCGACCGATCGCATATAATCACATCAAAGCGCAAAGGCATGGCTGTTCCTATTAAAGTGGCCATTGAGTATATAGAGTAAATAATATACCGGGTTGTGATTTTATTAGTTTCTTTATGAAGTATCGCTAATTAAAAAAAAAATAATAAACTGTCAGTGTATACATATTTATTTATGGACACACACACATGCACAACTGCCAGGTTATTATCTCCACCTAATAAAGCAATAAACTTCCAGCTGTGTGTAAATCACAGCTTAATAAACTGCACATTGTTTTTAATTAGCGAATCTGTTTATTAGGACTTTTAACACAAACCTGCGTTCCTGGAAAAAAAAAAAAAAAAAAAAAAAACCTGTCTTAAAAACAGAACGTCCTGTTAAAGTGGAGCGGTTCAAATAGTTTGCGGACTCTTATGATGTGTGAGAGCTTTAACACGTTTTGATAGCACTGAGCAATAGGCGCGTGATTGCAATGGGTGTTTAGAGGCTGCTTTAACGAAGGCTATTTTTCAAGCAACACATAATTTCTTGACATGATGGATATACTGTCAGGGTGTGTTTATGAGGTGATTCTCTTGAGTAAATAGCGTCGCAGCAGAGGAGCTCGCCGCTGCATTCTTACGAAACCCGGCTCGTGCGGTTAGCGCCTGGCGAACAGCACGGAGAGGGGTTCAAATGAGCACGGTGTGGAAACTTACAGCTTAGCGTATACCGCTTATATCTCTATATCACTTTCTCTCTCTGTCGCCATGGTAACTTACTAAGACCGGTCTGATTCGTCCCTGGTGTCCACTTGTGAAGCCTGAATTATGGCATGTTTATCGGGTGTTTGTTTTTTTTCCCGTACCATCTTTACGCGCGGACAATGAAGGCTAATTCATTGTCTTAGGGTCAGCCGACCTCGTGACCTTTTCCGTTTTCAGACGACAGGAAGAGCGAGTTGATGAGAATAAGAGAGAAAGAGTGAATAAGAGTGTGAGTGGCTTTCCTGTTCTCGGGCGCTACATAAATAGCCATGGTCAGTCAGATTGACATAATGGACCTAAACTGCTGCGTGGTGTCACAGATTTCCAGCGGAGAAGGTGTCATCGTGTTAACGATAGCCTTACTTAGCTACATAACAAGCCTACTACTATTATTATAGCGGTATAAAACCTTCATTGCCTCAGCGGTGTCGCTAACAAACGTCACTCGGCTGTAACCGGAATCCGAAGTCATTATTTGAACAACTTTCTTTACCTAATCTTAACCTTATGGAAAACCTATTTGTCAATACAGGGTGCTATAATTGAGTTAAAGAGCCGTAAAACACTTCTAATAAATGCTAACACATGGAAGCAGATGCTAACACATGGAAGCAGATGCTAACACATGAAAGCAGTTGTGCTAGCTAATAAATGAGTTATCAGGGTCTGTGTGTTCACCAGGAAGCCGTGAATGTAGCTCGCTCGCTCTGACGGAAGTTCTCGTGTGTTAAGAATGCCTTAGCGTGGCCCACAAACATGATTAGCACAGCGCTCTGCGGTTTGAATCAAAAAATAACCAAACACCATTGTTTAAGCAGTTTATTTCGGTCGTTTGAAACCCCTATATTTAGCCACTGTGGCTTTTGAAGAGCATGGAAAAGGTGACTGAGTTTGTTTTTCACTGCAACATTTCCTGTGTGCCGCGAGGAGAGGAAAACCGCACGCTCTGTGACGCGGCAGCTCGACACACACAGAAAGGGCAAGTCAGAGGCGTGGAAAACAAGACAGCAGGAAGAGGCCAAAAAAAGAAGGAAAAAAAAAACCCTCAACTCATTGCTTGCTTGGTTAATCAGATCTAAAGAGCAGTTTCCTATTGAGAGTGAAGGAGAATTAGCACTGTCGATGATATCAGCGATGCCGATACCGTTTCTGTGGCGAGATATTGCCGTGATAAGTTACTGCGTGTGTACGTCAGAATGCAGTTCTAACACTTAGGCTGTATACAGGACCGAATTAGACAAATTGAGTCATGGCAATGTTCACATTTAAAACGAAATATATGTTTCCGTACATCTTTAGAACGTCTAGTTAAATAGGACTAAGAGAGAAATGTGCATGTTAAATAAAATGACACTGAAAAGCACAGGACACATAAAGCGACTGAAACATCCTGTGTATTTTTGTACTGTGTTTTATTTGTTGTTTGTTTGTTTATTCATAACTTACTGTAATGGAATAAAAGCTATATTGTATCACTTCAAATTTCTAACTTTTTTTTACATTTTGGAGAATGTTATACTATATACATAATGCTATCCTATAATGCCATGCTATATGCAATGTGTTTAATTAATATAAACCAATTTAATATATATATATATATTGTCACTTGAGCATTGCATATGAAATATTTGTGACGGTTAACGTCAAAACCGGTATTAAATAACATTTTGGGTGATTTGATATGTGATAAGTGTATTTTCCGAGATCCTGGTTCGACAAGCTCCAGGTTCATACCAAGTTTATTACTGCATCATGTCCGATTCCGATACCAGGAACGCCTCAGAAAAATCGGTAAAATCCTATTTTTAGGATATTTAAATAAGGATTTCGTAACATGGTAAGGGGACAAAGAGGGAACCCTCTCCTTTGTTTTGTCACCAGGATTTTCCTGCTAGCCCTAATAATATCCTCGCCAGCAGCATGGATGTATAGCACCAAAAAAAAAAAAAAAAAGATGCCTAACCTTCTATGACAGCTGGCTACTGGGTTAATCCCTTTAGGTCCCTGGCTGACCCCTGCTTCCTAACTGAAAAAATAATTTCACTGTGCTTTAAGGTACATGTGACAAATAATTGAATATATATATACTGTATATGGGGTAGCTCAGTAGATAAGGCATTGGCTTACGGTTCGGAAGGTCCCTGGTTCAAATTTCATGACCACTAAGTTGTCCCTGTTGGGCCCTTGAGCAAGGCCCTTAACGCTCAGATACATATAATGAGATAAAAATGTAATTCACTCTGGATAAATGTGCCTGCCAAATCTATATATAACAGTGTGTAAGTCTTTATCAAGTCTGCTGATGGATCAAAAAGATAAAGTATCAATCAAATGATTTTGTCCAAAATTGAAGATTTAATACATTTCACCTAATGCACCGGCCATAGTGCAGGACCATCCTGTTCAGTTTAATATCTGACTTAATAATGGGTCACAGTTGCAGCAAAATTGCCATAATATTTCAAGCTGCCAGGAATGCTATGATAGCTGAAATAAACACTCTTTACAGTAGGCATTGGACTACCAATTAGAAGATCCAGGTTCAAACCCCACCAACTGGAGGGCCCTGGATCCCTAACCACTCAGTGCTATAACAATAAATGTCAGCCTCTCTGGGTAAAGGGGGGTCAGGGGTAGCTCAGTGGTGAAGGCATTGGACTATGGTTCGGATGGTCCCAGGTTCCAAACGCACGACCACCAAGTTGTCCCTGTTGGGCCATTGAGCAAAGCCCTCAGATGTATAATGAGATTTTTTTTAAAAGTCAGTCGTTCTGGATAAGGGCATCTGCCGGATATCCATTCAGGAAGTTAACGGCCAGGTATAACTAAGAGGATTTGATCACATGAGTGTTAGCTCATCATGGAATGTGATTGGTGGATTGTAGAGGTGTGTGCCTACATCCACCTTGTGCCAACCTGAATCAGTCGTGACCTCAGAGAAGCAATTGTTACCAGTTTTCCAATTTCTCAAGGTCGTTTTTAGACGTCAGCACAGGGTCGGAGATGAATGTTCAACCTCAGTACACACAAAGTGAAACTGAAAGAGATATGAGGAAATTGTGACAAGGTTGTCTGCAATGTGCGTATGAGTGTGCTGCAGTATGCGACAGTCTACCGGAGACATTCTTTACAGAATCAGGAAGTAAGACTAGAACACATCCTTCCTCAGACTGTGGGCTGTAGGTGAGAGAGACACCGCTCTACTGTAGCATCTGCTTTAGCAAGCGATATTTTTCACCTTCTGTATATCAGAAGATTATATTGCGTTTCAGATTGATCCTCGTCTTTAAAAAAAAACAAAAAAACTAATAAAAATGAAATAATAATAATTAATAAAAATATAGAGTTTGCGTGCTGTTTGGTAAACCTGCAGCATGTACGTAGCGAGCCTACTCAATTTCCAATAACCACACACGACTCTCTATAAATCCATAGATAGCGCTGCGCAGCGTGTTCCAAACATATCCGCAATTAACGAGAGGTCACCTTGTCTACTCCAGAGCGCTGAAAGCTCCACACCGCACCACCAAGGTTGCTATGGGGACTGGGAGAAGTGCTTCTGCATGCTCCTGAAGAAGGTATTGAGAATGTGTTCCAATCAACGGGTATGAAAAAGGAATGTGTTGGCAAGGTTGACCTCTCTCTACCTCGCTCTCTCACTTTCCTTCTCACCCCAGGGTCAGGCTGACAGCGTGGACTGTTGAGTTATTTTAATCGACTTATAGTTCTCTTCGCCATGCGCTTGCCTGGAAGGCTCGGTCCTCTCTGTGGATAGGATCAGTCATTTTTCCCAACATCGGCTGTGGCGCTGGCCACGCCAGACTTTGGCTCTCCGCGCTTTCAGTACGGCTGTCGCTATGTGGAAACGTGGCCGCAAGCCTCGGCACTCGTTGGATGAGTGACAGGGCCTTCTCTGTGGCAATACATACAGCACACACACACACACACACACACACACACACACACACACACACACACTCACATATATACAATGTGCTCCTCTAAGCGCAGGTTACTATCAGTCTCCAGCCAGAATGACACAGCTATTCCGGAGAAAAAGCGGGTTTAGTACTCTGAGCGGAAGCTATGTGACTAAGTCGAGCAGACATTTTAAACGCTCCTTAGCGACTTGAGAATCTTTTACAAACTTCAAATGAAGCAAAACAAGACCCGTGTCTTATGATGTCTTTGTCGGGAACCTTTTTCCCTCCCTTCATTCCTGCTGAAGTTTGCTTCGACACTTCTTTAAATGCCCTCCTCGCTTCATTCCCGTCTTTCTTCTTTCTCTTCTTCCCTTCTTTCTCGTCTCGTGTGCTGCGCGAATGCGTGCCGTTACTTGCTCCATTGCTCTAAGCTCACCTCTGACAATATGCCAAGGTAAGGATTTGACGTAGAGGTTTACAAAAGGGCATGAGAACACTGACACGATGTAGGAGGAAATGAAGAGACTGATGAACTGGGGGATTGAAAAAAAAAAAAAAGAAGAAGAAGAAAAAAAAAAGATTTAAACTTTTGAGTAAGAGAGTGTAATATGGTGTGGCAAATGACCCCCAGGCAAAGCAGGCTGGGAAAAAAATATATAACAAAGCAAAGACAACAAAACATGGCTGGGGTAATGTGTTTTTGCTGTAAGTGTCATCTGGCGGGTTTACTGAGACGAGTGATTGAGTGTCGAAGCTTCTCGTGAGCTTTTTTTTTTTTTTTTTGTATCCCCCTTTTTTCTTCTTCTCGCCGTCTGGGTGCAACATCAGATGATCTCGATGTCAAAAGCGTTCTCTGAAATCCATATCAGAGACTTCAGACATCAAATGATGCATGGTAACACGGTAAATAATCAGATAGTGATCCGATACTTAGTGCATGAACAGTTCTAATTGCTCGCTAGAGCTTTTGATAACTGCAAGGATTTGGAATGTCAAAGAAATGCATTTATCCTAAAAACAGCCAATTATCATCAAAAAAATGTGTTTGTTATTTGTTATTGGTCCTGATGCAATTAGAGAATGCAGACTTTGTGTATATAAACACAAGTATATAATTCCAGTTTTAACCATAAAAAAAAAAAAAACATTTTTGGCTTTTAAATTACACATTATTTGGTAATTTAAAGGGTATCTGATACAGCCAATGCATCCTAGGAGTGTATGGGACTGAACAGTATCACAGACTTACTAATGTGTTTATTAAAGGAGCTGTTAAATGTTTCGTAGCCAAGGAGAGGGTTGACAAGTCTCAGCAAAAAATTCCAGCTCAACTAAATTTCCTTTAAAAAAATTGGGCTTTGGAAAAAGGAGACACATGTTTTCTTCTTTTTTCTTACTCCGTGCATGGAGCACATGTGAGGCTCTTATGATCTGCAATACACCTTTTATTAATAATTGCCTGCTACTGCTATTATCCACTCCACGTTTCCTCTTATAATCTTTCGAATCTGTCTTACAACAGAAATGTCATACACACTGTCTGCACTCACACTAACCCTTTGTTTGCTTTGATTGATTTCGGTGTCTACAAACTAGCCCAAAAAAACCTACCCGTGTTCTTGTATTTTCTTCTACTTCTTCTTCTTCTTCTTCTTCTTCTTCTCTCCCCCCCCCTCCCCCCACCTCAGCCTCGGTCCAAAAACCAATTTTGTGTGAAAACTGCGACCGTGTCAGACCTAACCAGGGACCCCTTAAAATAGGGTGGAGAAAAGGTTCAAAGGTGTTTTCTGTTTTCTGTCATTTTCTTCTTTACCATGAGCTCTAAGTGTAATACTTTCTGCACAGGTTTATATTAATGTGCTAGTTCTAATGATGCTACCGTTTCTATAGCAACAGCAACTTCACAGGGATTTGTATGGCAGATGCTCTAAACGAGTCTAAAAATAGGTTCGATTAAAAAGTAAAAAGTAATTCTTCATATGGTGAAGCTTTCTCTACAGAGATGGGCGTGTAAAACTCGAGGAAGGAGTCTCCAGTGTCAATTAGTACGTTTTTTTTTTTTTTTTTTTATAAAATAGGAACATTTTCAGGATGATGAAATTTGCCCTTCCTGGGATGATTGTTTGTCGGTTGGTTTTGTTGATTTCCGGAGAGACAGGAAAGGCAAGGCTGTGGAGGGAAGAGCTGTGAGAATGATTTATGGACATACAATTAACTTGAACAATATATAAAATGCTTTTTTAAATCAACCTTGATTGTATGTAGTATGTCGACATTGTGTCGCATAAGTCCACTAATAACAGCATGATCCCCATGGCATAGATTAAAAACAAGCATAAGTGCGGTCAGCTTCAATATTTATGCAAGCGTGACTGACTCTGATCTACAAGGCTGAGTCAAAAATTATCCGCACTTTGTCTGAATTCATTTTATTAGAATTTATTATTATCTATTATAACTACATATTAGACAAATATGCCATTTTTATCTAATAGACCTTGCATTTGAATACACAAAGATTTTCTTATGAAAAAAAAAATTAAGCTGCCTCAAATGCACCACTGGCTTTGCTTCTTCATCAGAAGTGAATCTTCATCCACGTACTGTAGGGCTGCTTTCAGGGGGCCGAAACAGATGAAAGGACTAGAGGGAGGATGCCTGAACAATTCAAAACTACGTTTTTGCAGAGTGTCGATAGTGTGGGCAGAAGTCTGCAGACGTGCATCATTATGCAAGATCACGACGCCCTCGGATATCGGTCCTCTGCGTTTAATCTGTAGTTTAGTCTTCAGCTCTTCAATAAGCGTCTCACTGTAACGAGGACTTTTGATCGTTGAACCTTTTTCCTGATAATGTTCCGATACTGGGCCCTTGAGGATCCCAGAAAACTGTAAGCGTTGATGAATTTCCCAGCTGATGGTCGACTTTTGAACTTTTTCTCGGTCGATTGAGGATGCTCCCGTTCCATACTCTGCTGTTTACTCTCAGGATCGTCGCGATGAATCCGTGTCTCGTCACCAGTAATAATTCTCTTTTAAGAAACTTTCACCTTCCTTAGAGTATCGCTCCAAATTTTGCTTGCAGATATACAAACACTTCTCATTATGAGTTATTTCGGCACCAAGTACACAAGTGAAGAAATCACTGCAGGCTGCTTTTCTTTCGTGCAGATTGCTAGTGGAGCCTCCATTTTTGTTCGCGCCGCAGATACAAGTGAATGTTCACATCTGCACAGCAGTGACCGTGGAGACAGAAAGCACCGATAAGAAGCCAACAGACGTTTTAATATAACCGAAGTGCAGATCATTTGTGACTCAGCACGGCAGAATTATGGCATCTTAAAAAAAAAAAAAAAAGGAAAAAAAAAAGCGTCATTTCTCCATGTTGCGTGGAAGCTACAACCTAAGGAAAAATGGTTCTAAGATCATTTAGATGGCATAAAGATTTTTGATTCTTAATAACACCTTTTTGAATTTTTTGCAAAATAGAACATAGCTTAAGAAACTTTAATCATCCTGACTTTCCCAATTTCTTTAATTTATGCGTAGATAAAGTATCCCTGTGATTTGTTTAAAGCAAATGAAGTTCTTGTGCAAGTACCTGAAAAAAGGTTTATCCTTGTAGTTGTAATGCAAATACAGTATGAGACACCAAACCCATGTCCTGACTCAACTACCACATTTATAGTGAGAGGGAAAGTACATGAATAAGATTTTTTTTTTTTTGCTGAAACATTCATTTTACTGACTAGTTCGCACATGCTTTCTAGCTGGAATATTTAATTGTGATATTTTAGGCTAGTGGTTTAGGATCCCAATAAACCGTGGTTGCAATGAGTAAGTTCCTGGGTTAAAAATAGGAGTTAAATGGCTTAAAAACAAATATGAAACAATACAATACAACAACAGTGTAAAGAGAAGAGAAAGAAGTAGCACTCATCATCTGTACGGCTTTGTCCTGTGTACAGGGTCGCGGGGGGCCTGCAGCCTATCCCAGGGCACGAGGCAGGGTACATGCTGGACAGGGTGCCAATCTATCGCAGGGTACACATACACTTATTCACACACTACAGACACTTTAGGAACACCAGTTAACATCTAACCTGCAGGTCTTTGGACTGTCGGAGGAAACCCACCAAGCACGTGGAGAACATGCACACTCCATACACTCAGACTCGAGGCAAAACTCGAACCCGGACCCTGGAGGTGCGAGGCCACAGTGTTAACCACTATGCCACCTGCACTGAGCTCTTGAGAATAAAATGTATCCAAGGTCGAGGTGGTGTTGTGACCAGGAAGGAAATGATTCAAAATACCAGAGAATTACTTTAAGCGGTTAACCTTTCATCGGGATATGTAATGGATCACTATAGTAAGTGTGTGTATTATTTCAAATCCTAAATACAAAGTATATGTTCCTGTATATTGAAGAAGTTATCCAGGTTTTTAATCTAACGAGAGAGGAAAAAAAGAAGTAAAAAAAAAAAAAAAAAAAAAAAGCAAAGGCATGTTTTGAAGTTAACGATGACAGCCATAGGAATTGCAGGAGAAATTCACCACATGCCTCATTTCTGTCAGAATAAATTTCCCTCTCCGTGCGAAAGTAGGGTGGAAAAAGTGGAGGTACGTCTTTTATACATTAGCCCTGATGTTTCTTAGATCTTTAAGACTCCAGCAGGGAAACAGGCACACTCAGACGAGCTGAACCTCACACGGCACTAGAACCCGGAGCAAGAAGAATGACATTTAAGTGAAAACATCACACTGCCTTCTTGTTCTTTCATCTCCCTCATTTGTTGATAGACAGGTGGAAACGTTGCCGGCTTTTACACAATTTCCCTATTATTAAAGAGTAAGTCACTAAGCCCGAGTCCCCGCGTTTGCTTTGTTCCTATTTTAAAACCGTGCACTTTTGAAATGCACGATGTCAGAGTTTGAAAGAGAATAACACATTTGAAATGCTGAAGGGGGGGAAAAAATGCCAGCAGTGTCAATAATTTATTGATGCGCTAAGAAAATGGCAAGCTTAATTTTGAGTGCTAGTAATGGAGTAATGGATGCAGTCACAGGGTTGTACATCCAAATTGGTTGTATATTGTATTTATTCGTTATCTAATGGTTTGCAGTTTCCATGCACATCTTATTATATAATACTTATATTTTCTGTTATATAGTGACTAGCTTGAGTACCCGTCGTTTACATTTATAATAAAATGTTGTAGGATAATGCCAATCGTACGCCTTGTTTCTATCAAGTTGCGTTTGTTGTCAACCAAATACACTCCCTGTTCGGTAATCGCGGAATGAATCACAGATGAGAAATAAAAAAAGTAGATCTTATAAAGATGAGGTTTTGACTCCAAAGGACTCCATTTTTTATTTTAAATGACTCCGGAGTGTTTTTAACATTTACTTATATCACTTCAGCGCTGTTATTTCAGAAATGAAAAATTTCTAATCCCAGTAAAAATGTTCAGTTTAGCTTTTCTAATTAATAATTAATACAGTAATATTGATGCAGGTGTTAGTTTACATTGAACAAGTAGATAATAATAGAAAATAATAGATAATAAGTAGAAAAAAATAATAAATTATTATTTTATAATAACAATAATTGTATTTTATAATAATAATAATTATTATTATTATAATAAAATAATTATATAATTATATATAGTAAATATATTAAATAATTATATATAATTATATAATAATTATTATAAATATATATAATAATTATTATAAAATAATTATAAAAATAATTATATATTATATATTTATATAAGTATATAATTGTATAATTATATATTAATATTCATAATTATATATTATATATTTATACATTAAAATTATATATTAATATGTTATATAATTATAAAATAATTATTACAAATAATAACAACAACAATAATAACAATAATAATAATAATAATAATAATAATAATTATTATTATTATTATTATTATTATTATTATTATTATTGACCTCTAGTTGTCTGCAACATACTGTAACATTCTTATGGTTTTATAAAGGGATCATCAGTTATTAGTATGTATACTGCATACTATATGTATATATACTGTGCACAGTATACAGTGTTCATACTGTATAAAGTATGCAGTATATATACTGTACATACTGTATTCTCTAGTTCTATGTATTGAATCATTATTATGGTATCTTTTTGTTTCGAAAATCTAACCTGTCAATAAAAAGAGGGTACGTATTGACAGTTTAGTCAAAAGCAGTTAGATACACAAAAGTGTACCAATTTTTTTTTTATGAACGCAGAGTTAATCCCATGCTGACAACCTAGTTTCAGAGTCCTACATCATCTTGAAAAGGTCAGCCGATGAGTCACGCAGAAAGCCCACGTCTAAAAAAACAGCAGCATTCTTCACTATAGATGCACAAACAATTGAGATGTCGCCTACAGTATACAGTTAAACTATTCTAAGTCACAGTTCAGTGCGGTTGGGGGAAAATACACAAACCCACCTACCCTGGGGAAAGTCTTAGTGTATGAAAGTGTGACAGTATGGGTTAAAAGATATACACTGATTATAATCTGAGGACCACCAATCTGCTCCATAAAACTTGTTTTTTTTTATTTACACTAATTTTTATATTACTATTTTTTCCTTTAAAGTAAAAATGCCTTGCAAAAGTATTCATACCCCTTGAACTTTTCCACTTTTTTTTTTTTTTTTACGAATAAAAAAGTCTAAAAAGTGTGTGCATTTGTATTCAACCCCTATTCCCCTAACTGAAATCCAGTGGAACCAATTGCTTTTATAAGTCACCTAATTAGAAAATAGAGTCCACCTGTTAATTAAAAAATGTTTTTTTTAATTGTTAAAATTAATCTTAGTATACAGTAAATACAGCTGTTCTGTGAAGTGCTCAGAGGTTTGTTAGATACCATTAGTGAACAACCAGCATCATGAAGCCCAAGGAACTCACCAGACAAGTCAGCAGAATTAGGTTACAAAAAGATACCCCAAGTTTGGAACACCTGTTCACTCCGTCATCCGAAAATGGAAAGAGTACGGCACTACCAAGATCAAGACCTACCAAGACATGGGGGTCCGCCTAAACCGACAAACTGGGCGAAGAGAGCATTAATCAAAGAAGCAGCCAAGAGGCCCATGGTAACTCTGGAGAATCTGCAGAGATCCACAGCTCAGGTGAGAGATTTTGTCCACAGGACAACTATTAGTCGTGCACTTCACAAACCTGGCCTTTATGGAAGAGTGGCGAGAAAAAAGCCATTGTTGAAAGAAAGCCATAAGAAGTCCCATGAGCAATCTTCCAAGAAAACCTGTTAGAGTCTGCAAAAGACTTGAGACTGGGGTGGACTTTCACCTTACAGCAAGACAATTACACACAGGTGGATTATATTTACTAATTAGGTGACTTCTGAAGGCAGTTGGTTCCACTGGATTTTAGTAAAGAGTGTCAGAGTAAAAGGGGGCTAAATACAAATTTTTAATTTAAAATTTAATTACAAAACATTTTGAAAACCATTTATCATTTCCTTCCACTTCACAAGTATGTACCTCTTTGTGTTGACCTATTAAATAAAATATCAACAAAACACATTCAAGTTTGTGGTTGTAGCTTGACAAAATGTGGAAAAGTTCAAGGACATTTACATTAAAGGAAAGGGTACACATTGTGCTTCTTGGTTCTTCTTAGCACCCTCAGTGGTTCCTTTATTTT
The DNA here is from genome assembly GCA_011419295.1 of Clarias macrocephalus. Lineage (NCBI taxonomy): Eukaryota > Metazoa > Chordata > Actinopteri > Siluriformes > Clariidae > Clarias > Clarias macrocephalus. The sequence continues at coordinate 73,428 of JAAGKR010001103.1, forward strand.
AAATGGCATGTAATTTTCAGTTCTTTTTATAAATTTATGAAGTATGTTATGATTAAAAATTTTTTTAAGGTCATCCTCATATAGTAAGGGTAGACCAAGGTTCAAATGGCATCCTGATCGCGGTCCTCCCTTTCACTATCCACACTACAGTGTTCTCGCGGCTCATCAGTGGGTCCTGCTTCTACTTGGGGTGCTTATATAAGCTTCAGGTTAAGGGCCTTCCCCAAGGGTCCGACAGTGGTAGCCTGGCAACAGCAAGACTTGAACCCTTGACCCTCCAAACAGCAACATGAAGCTTGCCTGAACAAGTTTATGTGTGCAAATATCGAAAGTGTTTCCATCAACTTGTATAATTAGAGTCCACTTGCGTACAATTAAGGTGATCCCATGATCTCAGCATAATTTTATGGATCAAGGACATAACATCATGGCCATATACAGGCAAGTCCAGGGCAAAGTTCTGAAAAAAATATTAATCAGTGTTTGGTTAAATAAATAAAAAAATGAATATGGCAGAACTGTGATTCTTTCGGATTAGGAAGTCATTAATCATGCAGAGAAGCAAACAAGAAGCTAAAGGTGGAAGTAGAAGTAGTAGGTGGGAGTAGAGATTGGAAGAAGATGGACATTCAGTAAAAGAGAAGAAAAAGAGAGAAGAAAGTCATTGCCGAGGCCAAAATGTAATTTTTAAACTTCGGCAGAATCACAACACTCCTCATCACTCTGAGACTTTACGATGAAGAATTTTGGTGGTGGTAGAATCATAATGTTGAGATTTCTTCATAAGTAGAAAATGGAAATTGATCAGGGCTGAAGGCAGGTGAGATGGGGCCAAACACAGGCCAGTCCTAGAAGAAACCCTCTTCGAGTCTACAAGAGTCTACAAACTATTTGGGTGGATGGGGTGGGAGAGAAGAAGAGGACTGTCCAACTAGACCCCATGCATACAACCAAGCCCCCATGAACACTACCAAACCTAGACTGCAGGAGCACAAAAGCATGAACCTAAATGTGTTAAAATGGCTCAGTCAAAGCCCAACCCTAGATCTGAGTGAGATCCCGAGCCATGAATTGAAAATTTCCATTCGTTGCTGGTCTCCATCCAGTCCGACAGAGCTTAATCAATTATGCCAAGAAGAATTGGCAAACATATTAGGATCAGGTGTGCAAAGATAACAGAAACATATCCTAGGAGCTGTGTATGTAATTAAAGCCCAAGAAAAGTTCTACCAAGTAGACTATTGATCCAGAAATGTTCAATACCTACTACGTTACCACACATGTATAGGTTTTTTTTTTTGTGTGTGTGTGTGTGTGTGTGTGTGTGTGTGTGTGTGTGTGTGTGTGTGTGTCAAAATAAAATGAATATATTGCATAAACCAAATGATAAAAATCTCAGTTAGGTCCATTTTAATTACCGGCTTGTTACAATAATGGGGAAAAAGTTCAAGAGGGTAAATACTTGCAGGTCAGTTAAAGTTATGTTCTGATTGGAAGATAATTGCAACCAAAACTCTTTGTCAATGTCAGAGTGTCATTTTCAAGCTTTTCAGCATTTCCAAGCTCAAGTCATAGGTCAGCTTGTCTGAATTATAAAAAAAAATTGCCTTAAGTCTAAGGCCAGAAGATATTTATTTTTCAAAGTTCAAAAACATACCATGGTATAAGCAATCTACTAAATATACAAGTTATAGTAGTACATCACTCCCAACAGATTATTGTTAACATTGCACAAAAGGAATTCTCCAAAATGAATTACTATTATAACATTGAGATACATTTAAATGGTATAAATAAATATATAAATAATAATGCAGTCATGTAAAACAACTCAGGAATAAAGAATATATGAGAAATATGTACTTTCCTGTACAGATTATGGGAAATGTATTCTTATATAACATTGTTAGCCATATCCAGAACCCCCCCCCCCCCCCCCCCCTGCCCCTGTCTTTTCTCTCTCTCTCGCCTTAATATAGATTTAGTGCACTTTAATGACATACTTCATAATGTGTTTGGTCAATGATCTGTAAATCATCTATTCCAGCCCAATATTCTCTTCCTGTCACGTAACGCAGAGGGCTGCCGCACTGATGAGATTCCTGCACTCCAGGCATAGTAACAGGCTGTAAAAAGAACCATGAGTCATGGTATTTTAGCAGAGGGGAAGGGGTGTGTGTGAATGGAAATGATATGGCAATGTTACTTGTTAGTGAGTCCTGGTGGCTGGCAGAGTTTCATCCTTGTCTTTATGGTTTGGATAGGCACTCCTCTGTGGGTGTGATGTGAATTCAGTTTTACTGTTGCCTCGTATGTTTTCGGTTATGGGGATCTGGCTGTAATAGACTCTGATCTTGTTCCGATCGGGTAATGCATGATAATAGAAAGAGCACCTCCTACTGGTCAGAGATCAAACCCCGGGAATTAGGCAAAAACTACGGCTCTCCACCCTCTTGATATATATTGACACAAAGTTTCCAGTGAAACAGGTGGTTTCAAATTTTGTTTGCGTAGATCATGAACGACTGTTGTCCGAAATGCACTGCTTATGTGGAAACTTTATGAGCTATTCTCAAGTTACGCTACATCCACTATTCTTCACAAAATATATCACAGCATTGAGTGCATCACATCAGGAGCCAGTCAATTTATTCTTTCTCTCCTAATATAATAAGTACTTTGTTTGCAAGTACAAACAAATAGATGCCTTCTTTTGGCTGCTCCCATTGTGGGGTCGCCATAGCAGACCATCCGATCCACACGCAACTTGGCACAGGTTTTAAACCGGATGCCCTTTGGATTCATCCAGTGGCTGAGGTTTGGGCATTAGCTGGGAACTGAACCCAGGCCTTCCACATGGCGGGCGAGAAACCTACCACTGAACCACTAATGCCCATAAAAACATAACTCCATGTGTGGCCTTTACATCGTTACCAACTACAGCTACACTCTCACTCAATTATCCTCTATACCGATTTATCCTGTATACAGAGTTGCAGGAGGCTATCCCAGGAGACTTTGGGCACAAAGCGTGGTACACGAGAGGAGATGGGTTACCAATCCATCGCAGGTCTCACACACACATACACACTCACACATTCATTTACATACTGCTGGCAATTTGGGAACACCAATTACTTAAATTGCATGTCTGCATGACTGTGCGAGAAAACCGGAGTACCTGGAGGAAACCCACCAAGCACGGGGAGAACATGCAAAATCCATTCACTCAGACCCGGGGCAGGAATCGAACCTGGACCCTAGAGGTGCAAGGAAACAGTGCTAACCACAAAGCCACCACACTACCTTTGTTGAAACCAATTATATACTATATAGACTTTGTTATTTTCCAATATATATTTTTTTCCGATTATTACAAGACACAATTCTTCCTGAGCACTTACTGTGCCTTTGGTCAAAGAGGTATTCCTCATGTAACCATCCTTGACTAGCTTTGGCCACTTCATCTTTCTTTAGGTCTTTAATGAAGCTGTTATAAGCAGAATAATGTCCCTGTTTAGTGCTGGCCCAGTGGCTGAACCCGAAGTTTATCTCCACTTAAAGCTTTTCCCTTTCCTTGTTGAGATAATGATGCTCTCTACTGATGTGACCTGAAGGTTAATCAGATTAGGACTGCACCCTGAGGCCAGAAGTCCTTCCAGAAATAAAGACCATTACTTGATTGCTGAGAGCCAGAAAACCTGTCAGATTACACTAATTAATTAACTACAAGTGATTGTTGAGCAGACACATTAGCAATGGTAATGAAAGCCCGCCACTTCCAAAAAGGTATTTATGTTACATCTTCATCTTATACGGGTATGGCAAGACTCTTTTTTTCCTTTATCAGCGAAACCGGTGGTGTTATATTGAGTGTCTGTAAGTATGGCAGATTTCTGACACTTGAAGCCCTCCATGTGCCTGACTGAATGGAGATCTGTCAGGCTGGAATGAAGCCGTTTCTGTACAGTCTATCAGTCTTATGGGACCAGCTCACTCAAGCCCTTCTCATCTCGATATCCTTTGCTAGCAGTTGCCGTGGAAACCTAGAGGTAACAATTCAGAAGCTTGGAAAGTAGAGAACAATATTGACTCCGGTGTCTCTGAATGCGCCACACAAGGACATCGGTTCCCTCGTATCTTTGTACAGGCACCTCAGCAACCAACATCACAGCACAGCCTTGTGGTCTTCTTAAATACCAGAAAATGAGCTCAGAGTGAGATTTTTCTTGTCCCCCCCCCCCCCAAGTTATTTTATAATAAAACGTACATTCCAGCAATTCTTTGTTAATTATTGTACAAGGACACAAAGTCAAAGCTAACAAAAGTTCCCTTTTTAATATAAAACTGGGCTTTCTTTTAGTTTCACGGTTCAAAATTTGAAGGTGTTCCTGACTAAGCGAATCAACAGGTCATACTGTACGATACCAAGCTTCATGCTCCCATACACATTGAGAAGTACATTAACATTTCCTTAGTGAAATCTCTGGGGTGGTACTATCAAGGATACATGAATTAAATGTGAAGTTGTATGCAGTAATTTGCCTTTACGGACCACTATTGTTCGTTCAGCAAATATCTATTGATCATCAGCTGCATGGAGGATTACCACAGAGATGTTTCTTTTTACTGAAGAAAGAACATAACATCTGTTTGCGCAAACGGTTTTTTTTTTTATATCAAAGTCTAAGGTCATTTAAATACAAAAACAACAATTACATAAAGATTCTGTTCATAGACTTCAGCACAATCATCCTACAACATCTAATTTGAAAGCTGAGCCTGCTGGGTTTATACGCCTCCCTCTGCAACTTGGATCATGACCGTGTGACCCCTGTGTGGTAGGATGAGGAACACTACTTTCAGCACCACCACACTGAACACCGGCACTCCCCAGGGTTGTGCGCTTAGTCCAAGGCTGTTTATCCTGCTGACTCATGACTGTGCTGTAAAAGTACATTTCAAATCACACCATCGTGTTTGCTGATGACACTACTGTTACATCAGTAACAATGATGAGTCAGCATACAAGAAGGAGGTGAACTAGCTTGCAAAATGGTGTGGACAATCATAGTACATGGAGCAATCCACACTGGTCAGTTTGATCAGGTATAACATTATGACATGCCTTTGCCATCAAAACAGTAATAATCTGTGTGTCCTGACATCTTTCTATTGGAACCAGCATTAACCTTTTCTTCAATTTCAGCTACGTATATAGCGATTTTCTATTAGGTTGAACTACACCGGCCAGCCTTCGCTCTCCATGTGCATCGTTGAGCCTTGGCCACCAATGACTCTGGCTCCAGTTCACCAGTTTTTCTTCCTTGGATCACGTTTGGCCACTGCAGACCAGGAACATCCCACAAGACCTGCAATTTAGGACTTTATCTGACTCTAGTCATCACAATCTGGTCCATCTCACAGTACCTACATTTTCAATATCTTGCTACAATGACGCTTGAAATCAGGTGGGCTCTATTAGACAGCAAGTGAACCTTTTCCCCCTGAAGGTGATGTGTTGGAAAAAGAAAATAAAAATGGGCAAGTGTAAGGATTTGAGTAACTTTGACTTTGAAATTTTGAGTTATCTGTTGTTGTTGTTGTTTTTTTTCTCTGAAATATAAAGATTTTTTCAGTCTGCTATAATCATATACATTTGATGTGGATTTAATGAATGTAATTAAATTAGGTAGGCAAATATTTGAGTATTCCTTTAATTCTCTCTAATCTTCTAAAAGTATGCGGGAAAGAAGCATCACCGATAGCTCTCCATATCTTCTGCCATTCTCTCTGTAGCTTATCTGGATCTGAAAATGGAGATCGTATAATCCTTGCATCATTTAAGTGCATCTGCAGATGTATTCGGTGCGTATGAGATTAGATACTTGATTTCAATTGTTTTATTCATGATGCTATGCAAATAATGTCAAGATGAATTGAACCACAAAAAAAAAACAAAAAAAAAAACACGTTAGTTTTTATGCTTTTTACTTAAAGATCCAAAATAAGAATACATTAATATTTACGTAATGTTACCATAACGATGGATTAATATGTAGATAAATCCATAGCACATCAGCAGATAATGAAGTGCATATATTAACAGTCTATGAGTCATGTAGACTGCCTTCCTACTTTCATAAGAACATCTGTACACCCACTCATTTGTGCATTTATCCGAACAGCCAATCACGTGGCGGCGATGCAATGCATGAAATCATGAATATGCAGGTCAAGAGCTTTAGGTAATGTGCATATCAGACATCTGGATACGGAATAAAATGTGATCTTTTCTTGTGGGATTTTCATGCATAACAGTGTCTCAAGTTAGGACAGAATGGTGCAAAACAACAACAACAAAAAAAAACACAAAAAAAAAAAAAACAGTGTATACAGTTCTGCAAGTGCAAACTCCTTGTTCATGAGAGACACCAGAGGAGAAGATTGGCCAGACTTGTGTCAAATGACAGGAAGACTTTATTAACTCAAACAGCCACTTTTTACAAACATGGTGTGCAGAAAAGCATCCCAGAATACCCCAATTTCAAATAACAATTGGGTTCCACTTCTGTCAGCCAATAAAAAGGATGCAGGTCTACAGTGTTCACAAGCTCATAAAGATCAGACTCAGTAAAACCAGACGGTTGATGATTGGAAAATGACCAGGTAATATTCTTAATATTAAACCATTATTAATTGACAACTACAGTATACAGTAATATTACTCGGAAGCTGTTAAAGAAGATAAAAATTTTTTTGCATGTAGCCTTTTTTTTCATTATGAAACCGTTCATTAAGTGTTAAAATATGCTTATTTGTGTTTTTTTTTTTATTTGTAAACAAGTGGTACATGACTTATTGTGTGCATTTAATATGTATAAATATGATACTGTACATTTTCTGACTTATCTTGCAGACAAATCTTTCAAGTCTTTCAAGTTTCAAATAAACAATTAACGGTTTGAGAACATAATGAGATAACTCCATTTTTAAAAAAAATTAAGTTTTCAATATACTTAATGCTTCTTATCTCCCGATCCATGCTTAATTTTCTTTTATAAATATACATATACTTTTATATTTTTATCAGATATAAAAAAAACATTTGCTAAATACAATTTCATGTCCATTTATGTAGTGTTCAATGATTTAAATTTATTAATATTTATTAATATCTTAATAGATTTTTTGATTGTAAACTTTTAACAAAAATCAGAATACTTTAATTTGATTGTGTAAAGCTGCTTTGCGACAATGACAATTGTTAAAAGTGCTATACATTGAATTTAATTAAATTTAAGCAACAATTTTTACAGGTCATAAGCTTCTTAAGGCCTACACAAATTTTTGTATCAATATGTATAAATTTTTGTAAAAATATGAATAATTTTTTATTTTAAATGATTATTGTTTAAAACAAGACAGTATAACACTCAAAATGGCCATTTTTGAAACATTTAAAATCATCTCTCCAAAACGATTGAAGTTAGCAACTTGAAATTTTTAGGGAAGCAGGATTGGTTACTTCCATGTTGCATAAACTTGCAAAGAAGTGGCTTCTTTGGCACACACAGTTTCTGTAAAAATAAACAAATAAAATTAGCACCATTATGTTTTTAGCCATACGAGTCACAATGGTGATAAAAAGCAAAATGACCAAAATAACATATTTTGTCAAAATTGTTTGGCTTATACATTGCCTGGCAAAAAAAAAAAAATAATAATTCACCACCTTGATTTAACTAAGTGAATAGTTAAGAGCCTTCCACTGGATAATTGCTGCGGTTATTAATATGTTTCAGTTGCAACAAATTATTTAACCCTAACTGATACAGTGAGTCACTTCTTATCACTTAAACGGCCATGTCAGAAGACATATCCTGTAGTCGTCGCAATGATGCTATCTGTTGCAGAAGGGCCAAATTATTGTTCTGCATCAAGAAAAGAAAACAATAACAAGAAAATTGCTGAAACTACTAATATTGGGTTAAGAACTTTACAACGCATTATTAAAACCTGAAAGAATAGTGAAACATTATGTGTACAAAAAATTAGGTCAGCTGAGGACATGAATGTACTGAATGACCAGGTTTTCCCATTACTGCATTTATTTATTTATTTATTTATTTATTTATTTATTTTTTTACCCCACACATCCAAGATCATGCTCAAATTGTGAAAAAGTGGTTCAGAGATCAAGAGACATCATTTTCACACATGGATTGGCCTCCAAAGTGGCCAGATCCTAACCCCAATGAGAATCTTTGGGATGTGCTGGAGAAGGCTTTAATCAAAGCACGGCCATAATTAAAGCAAAAGGTGGTCCGTGGAAATGTTGGATTGTGTGACTGGTTTTTTTTTTTTTTTTTTTTGGTCCGAGCAGCATGAATGTGAATTTTTTAAGAATTTCTTAAAATATGGAAGTTAAAATAAACTTATATAGCAGTTTTCAAATTAGAGATTTGTTATAGACGCCATTGTATTACAGCATAGTAATTTGGAAAAAGCCAAAATCGGAAAACGTTGTTTATCGTGTTTTGCTGTCAAATTGTTGAAATTTACATTAGAGGACATACTGTATAGTATGAGTTAATACGTTTAATTTACTGCATTTATTAAGCTTGTTAGCAATGCTATGGTTTGTATATGTTCAAGACATAATCCATAATTATATACATTTTATGGATTTATTTGAAATGTATGTATATTCTATGATCTGTTTTTTTTTTTTTTGTCTATGGAGGGAATATTTATTTGAAACACTTTGAACACTTTACAGATTTGTATCAGAGCCTTTATATCATTTATTTCCATTCCTTCACTGAGAACTACAACCGTTCTGCTTCATTGAGTTCATCTTTTGTGATTTGTGCTTCCTGACTGCTACTCCATGCAGAGACTTCTAGATTTAAATGGCAGCCTGATAAGACATGATCTTGGGAGCCTTTTTTTCCTGTGTGAGAGGGGGAAAAAAAGAGCAAATGACAAGGCTTATCGCTTTATGAAATTGAAAGCTTTATCTCAGCTTAGACTTGCTTTTCTTTAAAAAAAAAAAAATACTCAGGGACAAAAAAGGCTTTTCTGATCCACATTCTGTCTCTATTAACCTGCCCGTATTTGTTCCTTGTCTCCTCCTGCACCTTTGGAATCTTAGACACTGTGTGAGGAGCCTGCGAGTGATCTGGGGTGACAGTGTGGAACAGCGTGAGCAATGGCCGCACACACACACACACACACACGCGCGCACATATATATATATATATATATTCTGTTGTTACATGACCTGGCATTGAGGAATGCTTGGACCCGAGGCTGCATAATTCAATTAGGACATGAACATATGCAGCGGAGAATCATTTTAACGAAAAGTCAAACACATGGATAAACATATTGCTACAGACATACCCATGTACACACACATACAATGTAGTGAAGAAGGGTTTGGGTGGAACAGTTCTCGTCGCTGTTTAGTGATAAAGAGTTGAAATATAATCAGCACAAACAAAACACTCTGTTCCTGCAATTACAGTATTTAGTCCGAATTACAGTATTTTTTTAATCACAATTGTATTGTTAGAAGATCTTCATCGTACAATGTAATCTGACATGGAAAACACAGATTATCACACAATCAGTTAAAGACCAGCAATAATCTAAAAAGATCACTGAACTCACTTTTGAAATCTGAAAAAGACATTATATTGTACATTTTATTTTGCATTTATATATTTTTTTATTTGATTCTTGTTTTTATTTGAAATTGTTTAAATTATGCCATAATAATATACAGTTTTATTAAGAATAAACTTTCTCTTACTGCATACTAAAAAATGCATTATGTATCAACATATTTAAATTAATGGCAGAATTTCCACTTAAGTAAAATATGTAAGTTGAATTAAAATAAATAATGGTAAATAATGGTAAAAAAAAATCAAATTAAATAAAATAAAAAAAATGGCAAAGTATGTTTAAGTCAACATAATTAAATAGAAATATAGATATATTAAAACCTTAATTTATTTTTTAGCAAAATAGACATAATATCAATATCTAGGGGCTACAGTACATGAGGCCAGAATCTTTTTTTTTTTTTTTTTTTTGTGCACATTACAACATACAATTTATTACTGAATAACATACACATTTAAAATTTACCGTATATAAATGCAGTTATATAAAGTTAGTTAATCGCTCAGGTTTTAGCATTGATTTTCTTACTACTGCATATTTTTTCTTAATTCTTACTGTTAATAAGTCCTTATTTATCAGAGAAACTTCTAGCCACAAAGTCTTCTATACTGACTGTTACAAAGCTCTGAATCTTTCTTAAACAGTAAATCTATTCTAAATCTATTCATTATCAGCCATAGGGAACTTTCCTACATTCCCGAAACAGTGTCACAAGATCATATAAGAAATCACATGAAGCTCTCCGAACTGTCCAACTAATACTGATCACACTTGAAATTTTAAAGGGATTAGAAAATAAAAGAGTATCTTCTGTCACAGTTCAGTCTGTGTGTATGTGGAGTTTGCATGTTCTCCCAAATCTGCTTAAATTGCTCAAATCCAATCCTTTGCACTAAACTACTAAATAATAACCTCTAACCGATACTACTGTACACTATATACAGTATGGTGATGTTATCACAGAAGTCTGTGGCAAGTTCAAAGCTTCAGTCATCCAAAACATACTGTAGGTTTCCACTTTGTGATTGGAGCATGTGATGTCACAGAATCCAGAATTTCAATTCAAGATGGTTGTGCCAGCTCTAGCCAAAAGATCGTGATCAGAATTAGATTACTGTATTTACGTGAGTATGGAGAAAAACAGAACCTTATATAAAAAAAAAAAACAGGAAAGAAAAACACAGAAAGCTAGAACAAAAGTCATAATTATGATTAACGGGGTGATTATTGTTGAGTGCCTCCCAAATGTCATTGCGTGCTATAACTTTCTCAGCCAATATATGAGGAGCGTTCAAGTCAAACCAGGACTTTTGATTGATGTCCAGAATAACTGAATGCAGTTAACTTTCTTTATTTCTCTATATAATCCCCTGATACTGTACCCCGGAGCCATACAGTAATTAAAAGCTGCCTGCTTCATGTCTGAAACGCTAGCCTCCCAGGAACTCCATTAATGACCTAATCATGTAGAAATGTCTTGAAGCGAGGTCAGGACAGTACGGGGGACGTGGCAATAACTCCCAGACGGAGTTCCTGTAATGTGCTAGTGGTGTTGGTGAATGATTGTGCGTACAGTTCGCACAGACAGATGCTTCTATTCTACTACCTGACGACATGTTATTGGTCCATTTTCAAGGATCAGGCTTCCACTTGCTGGATGTTCAGAGGAATGACTTCAGTGGGCCGGGATCGTCATTCACAGATGCACAAGATTTTATTATTATTATTTTTTAAATATTTGCACCGTTCACATGTTTTACTGCAGCCTCATCACTGTACTGTGCTTAAAGTCTTCTGTAAATGTCACAAAAGTCTATGTAATTAAATCATTGACCTCAGTAGAGGTTCCAAACAATAAAGGTACAACTTCATGAATCACATGACGTGTAGCTCCTGCCAAAGATTTACAAATGCACTTAAATATATAAATGAATTCCAATGTATTTATTTGACACACAATGGTTTTTGCACATTTTCCTGTAGGGGTACCAGTAATTATTGGTCTTACAGTAGCAAGCATGCACGCATGCGCATGCGCATGCGCACACACACACACACACAGACACATACACACTTTCACGTGCAGAGCTTTTTCGCTCTTGGTGTTTGGCCATTATAAATCCCTGTTTCGGGCCGTTTGCCCTCCGGTGTAGCCCGTGCATTAGATGGTACTCCATCACCGGCTCTCAAAAGCAATAACACTGTTATTGGAGCTTTGTCTGCCTCCATCCCTCTCACACACTCATCTGTCTCTTTTTTTCCTTTTCACTCTCCTGTGTTTGCTCTTGCTGTTGGACTTTGTGTCAGGCTAGTTACTTCCACTCAGCCTGTTGACAGGTCAGTGACATTGGGAGTGTGTGTCTATGTGCATGCGTGTGAAGGGAGTCGAAAATGCCCTGATACATTTTTCGTATTTGTTCTACAGTATCACCGCACATTCTTCCTTTTTCCTCTGAGCCAAGGCTCTATAGCAGGCCACGTCACCCCCAATTTACACGCATGTACACGTTTACAGGGGGCAGCTTCGAAAATATCACAGCTTCTTGTATATCTTTAACGGAATGCATCCATAAGAAAAACGGTTTCTTCTTGCCCAGAACAGCTCACGAAGCTTCTGCTTCTGCTTCTGCTTCTGCGGACTCATCGCCTCGTCCGAGGTTTACTCACCTCACACTTTTGTGCACTTTTTTTTTTTTTTTTTTTGCTTCGGCCTTGCCCTCCTGCACAAGCAAATATTCAATCGATCACAGGAGATTAAGCAACCTACACCTGAACACACACACACACACACACACACACACACACACACACACACATACAGTACGCAAATATATTAACAGCACTCCCCTGACTTCCACCTTCTTAATGAATAACGTTCATAAAACCTTTGAGCTTATGAGTATCACATTGTATACCTGGTATATCAGCAATAATGCAAGTTTCAATTTAGCCCATTAAACACTTTTTTTTTTTTTTTTTTTTTGCATTGAACTTTTTTTTTTTTTTTTTCAGCTTTTTGCCATCCAAACAGTAACAAGACTCAATAAGGAAGTTAAGCAAAATTCCCCAGCGGTGCATGCAGATCCAGGAATAGTACAGGGGTTAAGCGTACCATCTGGGAGTAATTAATACTTAATTATTGTGAGAGGTGCTGAACACTCATTAGAGGTGGGGGACGAGCCGGCGCTTCTTTAGCACCCTGCATCCTGCATCCTCTGTTCTGTAAGATTAAAAACAGAAGAAAGATTTTATCTGATTCTTCAGCATTAAAGATGCCTTGAGAAGACGTATTATTATTATGATTATTATTATTATATAAGTTTGTTGGAATGGTGTGATTCAGATATTTTTGGCATACCATAACAAATGCAAAATTATAAAAAAAAAAATAAATACATGATCTGTAGCACAATTACAGTATAAACGTCAGATGGCGGCCACAGATATCCTGCGGTCTTTTGGAGCCTCGCGTGTACAAGCCCGTGCTTTCACTGCAAGGACTTGGAATATGGCACAGAGTAAACATGATCACAATGTCTGGTATGTTTGCATAGAGCGAATATTCTGTACTGTGCCCAGACACAAATCAGCATGCGCTGCTCAATCCACTGGAAAAGATGATCTCAAGCGCAGGGCTGTGTTTTTGGCTACATTTCGAATCAGTTACGAAAGCTAACCGTACCAAAAACGTGGACTGCACTGATCGCATCATCTGAACTGTACTGGCATTGCTAAAAAAGTAGAAAGGCATGAAAGACGGTTGCTCTGGAGATTCTCCCGGATATTTTAATAATATTAGGCAGAGCACAAAGATCAACTTCCTTTTTAGAGGTAGTCATTCCGGGAGCACGTGCGTAAGTCCAATTTGTTCAAAACCTTTGTGCCCTTCCCCCACACTTGCATCATGTGACCATGATTATGGCCCAAAAACCATAATCGCGCCTATGGAAATGTGAAATCTAACAGCGTTGCCTCTGCACTGTACTGGACTGTGAACTCTGTTTTGTTGAGGATTTTCCGAAATGAGGATTATTCACCATCAGGACAGTTTTACAGGATCGACATTTTCCATCATCGTGCTGCCGGACTGATTCATTGAATCTGGTGAGGCCGACTCATTTCTCCCGGAAGTAGAACCGCTGTCCGTTTATTTTCTTGCGAAAATTCATAACTTGGATGTTCATAAGTCTAGGACTACCTGTACTCTTTTTTTTGTGTGTGTTTATTGGCAGAATACAAACTGTTTGCTGTATAATACGGTGTAAATGGCATACTGTACTTAGGCATGGTACTGTATGAAGCAATCATGTCTAGTACAAAAGCATTGTAATACTTATAATAATTCATTCAAAGACTTCAAGCACAATATGATGATGAGACACTTGAATGGTGCGAATGTTTTAAAGAACTTCACATACCCTTAAATAACGATCCCGGCATTCGTTGCTCAGAGCTGATCCTTGAAAATGAACAGATCTGTCAGTGGGAACTGTACACACAATCATGAACTCCACTTGCATTTTACAGGAACTCGGCCCGGAGATCACATGTTCGTGCCATTCGACGTGAAGGATGGAGGGAGGAAGTTCAATCATGACCCCATCATACCAAGAAAACTTTCTACCTTGATGATATCCAGTGAAGTGTAGCAGGGTATTATATGAAATAAATAAAATACCCTAAACTGAGTTCTTTTATTCGCTAAATAAATTATATATATTTTTTTAATGAATTCAATTATAACATCTTCTCAAAAAACATAAGGGACCACTTTTGTCCCGGTTTAACTCGAACCATACATACACATTCAAGGAGTTCAAGCCAATCCAGGACTAAGTGTTCTCTTGTAATTTTGTAATTTATATTATAATTTCATTTCATTTAATATGTTCTTATAATAAAAACTGATATTCTGTTCATATGGAAACGGGGATGTTAGCCCAATTTCGGACGAAAAAAGCTCCGTGTGCCAAATGTGATAGTCCTGGTTTCTAATGGTGCCATTATTTCTGACTACAAAAATACTAGTTGGTTAGCAACAGGGAAAACTTGGCTCATGTCCATGTGAATTAGTAATATACTTACTGTACATAATTACACAAGCGATGAGCTATTTGTAAAACAGAGTCACTTTGATGAATCATATAGAATGCAAGTTTTTCCATTGTATACTGATCTGTTCAAGACTTAAAAATTTTTTTTTATATTCATCTTCCACATTTGCATTTGTTTAGAAAGACTGGAAGAATGAACGAGACTAATAGACGCTGTTGACTAAGCTCCCTTTGTGACCAATTTAAAATGTGCAAAGCAGCTGATTTGTTGATGAGCTGATGACTTATAATGGCAGCAACTGTATGAAGGAGAACGTACTGAGCCATCACGCCACACTGCGTTAGTCAGACACTAATGAAAGCCCTGTGGCAGTGGGTATTCACTTATCATGACATAACATGCACAAAAAAAAAAACCAAAAAAAAAACAACAACAAAGGAAAACACCTAAATGTGTTTCTTTTTCAGTGTTCTTCTTTTGTTAAAACGTGTCATTGTTCCGGGGTTCTCCTTCTTGGTCATGTATGAGAGCTGATTCTCTTGAGGACTTTGTATCGCTACAGTAGAAATACGAAGACCTGCTTCACAGCTTTTGTCATTTTATTAATAAGATCGAACATGCAAGTTCAATCTGTGACCTTGGCATTCAGAACTTTTTCCTAACTTTTTAAAAATAAATGTTATGGTGTTGGTATGATTCATCACACTGCAAAGGAACGGTGCCAAGGAAACATTCATCAGTCCAGAATATGTTTCACACTTCATGGGTTGCATCCAGAAATCCATCAAGGTCTCTAACAGTACACAGAGTTTCAATACTGTCATTTTCTTCACGCCAATTCTTAGAATAGCAATAGCGTAAGTGCTGACATTTTCCTCCCGAGGCAACACTGTCGCTGTACTGTACTTGGAAACTCTTAGGAGAAGTTACAAATGGCTAGCCTGAGCTCATGAGTTTGTTCAAACAGTCGAGGTCTATCTCCTAGCTGGTCATCATGCAGAATAATCACATCCCAAAACACAAATTACAAATTACAAATTTTGAATGCAAAATATCAAAAAATCAACAAAAACAATGTACGCAAGTGGACGAACCATATACAGCACAGGTTTACTATACTCTGGCTTTTGCGATGTAAATACTGTATGTTCTGGAACATTTTGGATTAAATATTAACTTACCCCATGCAATGTATTTTAATAAGCAGTCCAGGGAACTTTTCCTAACTGGAGGCCAGCTAACAGGTTCGTAAGATATCTTTGTTTGGATCAACAGAACTTTAAAACACATTTAATGCCACGTCACCTCACACGTCCGCTTGGAGTGCATGTTCTCCCTGTGCTTTGTGGATTCCCTCCTTCCTCGCACAAAGACATGCTGTGTAGACAGATTGGCATTTCCAAATTGGCATGTCCATAGTACATGATCAAGTGTTTGTGTGTGTGTGTGTGTGTATGGGTGTGCTTGTGCCCTACGATAGATTGGTACCACATCCAGGATGTATCTCTTAAAGAAAGCCTCCAGTTCCCCTGCAACCTACACAGGGTATATGTAAAATGGGTGGGTGGATAAATGAATGAATGAATGGATGGATGGATGGATTATTTATAGTTTAGTAGGTTCAGCTTGGTCGACCAAAGCCAACTGTTGTCTGGTCACTCCAAATGACTATATTATTATAGAATCCATACCATCTGTACACAAGGATTTCCATCCATCCATTCATCCATCTAGGAACCTCTATCATCTCGCATCATATCATCATATCATACAGTAGCATATCGCCCCAAGGAATTTAGGGCACAAGGTAGGATACGTGCTAAAACAATTAGAGAGCCTAATAAATTCTCAAGCACACATGCAAAATCATACACTATAGGCAAGTAAGAAATGCTAGTCAGCTTACATCACTGTAAAAAAAGTTAATCGGAATACCTTTAGGAGCCAAGCAAGGGGAAAAGATGCAAACCCCAAACATACGTACAGATGTGATTCAGAGCTCCAACGCTAGTTGTGACATTTTCTATGGATTTGAATGAGGATTTTGCTCCATTGTACAGTAGATTTGATTAAAAGATTGCTTAATAGGGAAGATAAGCATCAAACAGCATTTGATCTTTGAGAATAGCATGACTCTATCTGTGTTTGGTGCTTGTTCAAAATGTACGAGTGGGCTTTCAAGTCAAACCAGAACTTATGATTGCACACGATAACAGAACATAGCAACAAGAGTTAAAAAAAAAAAACTCCCTTTATTTTTCTCCCATTGATGCACTTACTTTACCCCAGCATTTCACTAGTGCTTGGATACCATCAAGGCAGATCAAACTGCCTGCTTCACGTCGGAAACGCTGGCCTCCCAGGAATTCCTCTAACGGCCCAAACATGTGGAAATGGCTTGGAGTGAGGTCGGGGTTGTGGCAATAACTCCAAGCTGAGTTCCTGTATTGTGCAAGTGGTGTTGGTGAATGTTTGTGTGTACAGTTTCCACTTGTTCAGTGTTCACGGAACTGACTGTAGTTTGCTTTGAGCCACTCGCCAATCATGGACCTACAACCTTCTTTCAAACGTTTTTCAAATGTTTTACTGCAGGACTTGATGCCTTCTGTACATGTCTGTATCACTTTTACATTTTCATTCTTGAGAAATTTCATCACACTTCATCAAGGTTTGACTTGAACGGCCCATTGCCTCGGAAAATATTGAGAGGGGAAATCTGAAATCCCGTTAAAACCCCCAAACCTTGTTGAGCCGTAAATGTAAATTTGACCTAAGCTTAAAGTGTACATGTTTTCGAGTTATAAATGATCTGTGAGCTGGAACTCACAAAACTTTAATGTCCCATATCTCACAACAGCTTTTCACTCTGAAAGAACATTATAATACAACGGTCACGACATAGATATCAGTCACTGTTGCCCGATCAATTTAGCTCTAAACTAAAGCCCAGAGTCACAGCACAATCTCAGTCATCTGTCAGTGGAATCAGCTCGAGTAGACAGCAGGGTGCTTGGGTTCAATCCACACTCATTAAAATCCAATACAAAACAATTACTGTATCACGAACTTGATTTAGCGCTAAATGACTTTTTAAATGGATGAAATTACGAAGGTGGCAGACTAAGGAAGACGATAAGTTTATTGCGATCCAGCAGTGAGATTTTCCCAGTCAGCCTCTGGAATGGTAGTAGCAGGAAGTGTAGAGCACTGCAGTGAAATTCGATATACTGTATGAAAAAGTATTTATAATAAGCAAAGCCTATTTATTATTTTTTTGTCTTTATTTCTTTTTGCTTCTCATGTCTGCATTCTGTGTCAAATACCATGCTGTGAAAAAGTATTTGCCCCTTTCTGGTGTTTTTTTTTTGTTGTTGTTGTTGTTGTTGTTGCCTTTTTGTCACACTTAAATAATCCAGATCATCATACAGTTTTTAATATTACACAAAGATAACCCACGTAAATACAAAATGAATTTTTTAAATGGTGATTCCAAACCTGTGAAACCTAGTAACTGGTTGTGCCACCGTTGGTGGAATCAACTGCAATCAAATATTTGCGATAGCTGGCAATGAGTCTTTCACATTGCTGTGGAGGAATTTTGGCCCACTCTTCTATGCAGAATTGTTTTAATTCAGCCACATTGGAGGGTTTTGGAGCATAAATTGCATGTTTAAGGTCATGCCACAACATCTCAACTGGATTCAAGTCCAGGTCACTGCAAAAAAAAAAAATTTTTTTTCGAGAAATTCAGTGGTGGACTTGCTGGTGTGTTTCGAATCATTGTCCTGCTGCATAACCCAAGTACGCTTGAGTTTGAGGTCACAAACTGATGGCCTAACATTCTCCTTCAGGCTTTTCTGAAAGAGCAAAGAATTTATGGTTCCATCAACTATGGCAAATCATCCACGTTCTGAAGCTGAAAAGCCCCACACCATCATACTACCACCAGCATGTTGGTCTTTTTATGAAACGCTGTGGTAGTTTTACGGCAGATGTAATGGGACGCACACCTTCCAGAAAGTTACACTTTTGTCTCATCTGGCCAGAAAAGGTCTTGAGGATAATCAAGCCTTTGTGCTCCTTTTGGTCAGCAGTGTCTTTTGGCTTGGAACTCTTCCATGAATTCCATTTCTGCTCCCAGGCTCTCTTTCTTATTGATGAATCATGAACACTGCCTTTAACTGGGGCAAGTGAGGCCTGCAGTCCTTTAGATGTTGTTCTGGATTGTTTTATGAGCTCCTGAATGAGTCATCATTGTGCTCTTGAAGTCATTTTCCCAGGCCGGCCACTCCTAGGGAGGTTCACCGCTGTTCCAAGATTTCTCCATTTGTGGATAACGGCTCACACTGCGATTCCCAAACCCTTAGAAATGGCTTGGTAACCCGTTCCAGACTGATGCATGTGAGTTACTTTGTTGCTCGCCTGTTCTTTAATTTCTTTAAACCACAACGTTATTTGTTGCTTTTTGAGATCTTTTAGGATTCTTCACTATGTTGGGCAGGTTCTTGATTCTTGATTAATCAGGAAAGGTTTTTTCTCTTAATAAATAAAATGATCATTTCAAAACTGCATTTTTGTATTTACTTGTGATATCTTCCTGTAATATTAAAATTAGTTTAATAATCAAGTGTGACCAGCACGGTGGCTTAGTAGTTAGCACTGGCGTCTTGCACCTATAGATTCCGGGCCAGACTCGATTCCCCTCTCTGTGTGCATGGAGTTTGCATGTTCTCCCTGTGCTTGGTGGGTTTCATCCGGGTACTCCAGTTTCCTCCCACAATCTGAAGACCTTCAAATTAGGCTAATTGGCGTTTACAAATTGCCCGTAGTGTGTTGTGATGGATTGGCACCCTGTCCAGAGTGTACACTACCTCGTGCCCTAAGTCTCCTGGGATAGGCTCCAGGCCCCTTGCAACCCTGAATACAGGATAAAGCGGTTTAGACAATAAGTGAGTGAGAAATCAAGTGTGACATCAGGATACATACTTTTTCACAGCACTGTACACAATTCTTAAATAAATTGATCAGAAATTGAAATTCAGCATTGATAATGTTGTGGAGTTGTGGATATTCTTCATATGAAATCTACTTTAGTGGCCATTTCCTTTAATGAAAAAAACTGCCTGGTTTGATCACATCCCTCCTACAGAACTGACCTCGCTCTAAATAATTTCCACATATTTGAGCCATTAAAGGAGTACCTGGGGGCCAGCGTTTCCAAGATAAAGCACAGCTTTGGTAGTGAAATTCTGAGATAAGTACATTAGTGTAGCAGGAGTTTATATAAAGAGACATAAAGGTAGTTTTTGCTCTTAGGAAAACTGTTTTGTTATTTTATACAAGGAAAAATCCTGCTTTGACTTGAACACCCCATATAAATACTACTCTAATATGGCAGTCATGTTTGTTAAATCAAAGCCATTTTTTTACCATCACTATAATAAATGAAATCACATTCTGTTATGTTTATAGTCAATTATCAAGATCGCTTTTAATATCACACCTTTCAAATTATTCGCAATATTTCTTGTTGTTGCAGGCTTAATTTCTAAGCCCAATTATCTTGTTGTGTTTTATTACTCTTTGGTTTGTTTTCTGTTTTGTTTTAATAATAATATAATATTTATAGGAACTGGCAGCACTCGATAACACACCAGGATATTTGTTGTGTTCTTATTTTAATTAAATGCAGATCGTGTGGGATTTTTATTGCTGCAGACTCAAGAATATCCACAACTCCGGTGACATTACTAATGTTTAATTTAAATTTTAATTTAATTTTATTAAATTTTAAATTAAAATCAATTTATTTAATAATGTTATATTTGAAACAGCAATGCAGACATGGAGTGACAAAATAAATAAATAAATAAATAAATAAATGAAAAAAAGTATAATAAGTAAACGGCTTTGCTTATTATTAATACTTTTTCCATACCGTGTATACAGTAGAAGCTGCTCTTGATCCTTTCCTTTCAGGAAAAGGTTGTGAGAATAAAAACAGGAGAGAGACAATGAATTCATTACATCTTAAGAAATGATGCATTATGGAAAAACTAGCCATAGAAAGAATAAAGCAGGAGCAGAATTCAAGTCTAATTGAATTTAATCGAATCAATTGAATTTTAATGGAAAGACAAGTTTTCAGTTATACAATGAATAGTACGTTAGATGCAGGTATTGAAAATACTGAAATGTCTAAAAGAAGTCAAAGTGTTTCTAACATTAAATTTCATTAACAGCCTTCAGTTCCCTTTCAGCTCCATTATGCTGCTTGTTGTTACGAGGCAACGTCCATGGAAAGTGACTCTGTCACGGTCAGACACCCGACCGTCCTCAACAACGGCGTAAAAAGGGTCTTCAGAATTCACTCAAGCGTGACTTTGCCACAGGGGACCAAGTGTCCTAGCACCGGATGAGATCATTAAAATAATCAAATTACAGAAGCAGAAGCAGCAGAAAGCAAGGAGAATTACCGAATCTGTTCTAATACCGCCCGCACGCTGGCGAAAGATGGGCAGAAGCGTTCAGGCTTTAACATAACCGAGGCGGTGTAAAGTAATAGTGACAATTACAAAGTCACTGTGTTCGTCATAACATATTTAAAGCATCCTAATTTTACAAAATCTCACTCGCTTGGATAATTAAATACATTGCTTTCCACTTTTCTTTTTTTTTTAATATAATGAGTTCCATTAAGGCAGGTAGTTATAGTCAACCATAATTAGTCGATTCGATCATCTGATGATCGTTATAATTCTTTGAAAAAAAAAAATCAGTTTTTATTTCTTCAAGTAGTTTGAAAATGAATTGGGATTTCCCCAGCGTCCTCGCTCCGTTCACCGCCGACACCTCAGGAAATGTATTCATTTACACCGATAATCATACGACTTATCAGAAGCCAGCCAATTAATTATGCTAAATGCAAATGTTTTTTCATTAGATTTGTTAAATTATGAACACACCATCAGCTACATGGAGCTCTGTAGAGATTACAGACGATTTGATTTTCGGTAATGAATCCGATGTTGCCGTTTCTCTTCCTCTTTTATTTTTCTCATTAACTGGATTACGATGACAGCTCACGTTAATGTTATGGAGGAAGTAAAAAAAATAAAAAATAAAAAAAAAAATCTTTTTCTATGCTTCCCTAAGGATTAAGGATACAATTCAACATCATAATTTCTCAAAAAGTCATAAAAGATATGAAAATGGATGTAACATGGGGGGAATTTGTACGAATGCCTATTTTCGTTCGTTTTTTTAATCAAGCAAAATCACAAGCAAAAAGTGAAGAGTAGCAGACAGTCTAAAAGCCGAAAGAGCTTTAGATGGGCACGTTCTCACTGATAGTCTTTATGCAAAACCATCACTCATTAACTGACCTAATTATAGAAGCCAGCAGGAGAAAGGGACAGAGGAAAGATCCAGGTACAGTATGGAATATGGCTGCCATTTTGGATGGAAAAGCGAGAACAAACGTGAAAGTTTTATTCTGGATTGATGAGGCTAAGCTGTCGGTGTCATCACTTTGTGGCGCTTGTACTTTTTCCCCAAGTCTCAGCAGATGCCCATAGACACGTTCGTTATTACGGGGCCTAATGAATACCCCAAGGTGCTCATATTACTGAGCACTGCCGTCTCATACAGTACATTCGCACCTGGTAGAGGTCACCTTCCAGAGCAGGAGATATATGCAGACACACGCATATACATATTGTGTTACAGTATGTTGCTTTGGTATAACACGATCCTAGTGATAAGGATGCTACTATAGGCTTCTACTTGTACTGTAGCCTCTGTCTCCTATAATACAACTTAACAAAATAAATGCAACTACAAATCAACAACAACAACAAAAAATGTGAAGAAACTACTTTGAAACTATATATATATTCTGTATGTGTCACTGAAACATAAAACCACTCAGGGATAATATTAACAACTCCCTAACAATTATACTCCAGTAATCTGGTGGCAGGAAGTAATCGTGAGCCCTGAAGACTTTTGATTTATGCCTGTGGGGAGCAAAGGCTAGCCTGTCAATTCTGATCCCACAGAAAAGCCAGTTTTTTCTGTTTTTGGCACAACTTGCCAAAACAAGTCATTTTTTGTCATGGAGAGAGGCACCAGAACACCCAGTGCACCACAGACTGTCACACATGGGCAGGCAAAGAGCCCAAGAACCGGCTTCCGGCTTCGGAACTCGCAATGCGATTGAGCCCCCAAGGGATACACCGGACCAACAAGTCCCCAGAGGTCTTGTGGAGTCATGCCCCAGCGGTCAGAGCTGCCCCGGCGACACAAGGGCAACCTGCACAATACTAAGCATGATGTTTTGCGTTGTAATGTTATCAGTGATTGTTTTATTTATTTATTTATTTACATTTATATTCACTCATTTTAAGGAAACTTTAACCTGAAGTGATTAACAAAAGAAAATTTAAAGGTTAGCCTTTAAATCTCGAGCGGCACATGTACATGCCGGAAACACAACATTGGTCAATGACTTTTTTGTAAATAACAAGCCTTTATAGGGAAGTCAATGAAATGAAAGTGTGCATTTGAGTGTAGAACCAAAATCATGTATACCCAAAAGTGTATAACTTGCAAAATGCTATTATTATTATTTTATTATTGTTGTTGTTATTATTATTATTATTATTATTATTATTATTATTATTATTATTATTATTATTATTATATGCAGTACCAAAGTGCAAAGTTTTACTGAGCATCCAGCTGAATCTCCCACAGTTCTTCTGAGGACTTGATAACTGTTGCATATGCAAAATCCAGCTTCCTTTTTGTTTTATTTTTTATTTGTATTTTTTTCTAAAAAGTGGTCACTTGTATAAAATGCTGCTCTTTTTCTGGTAGACAAATATTTTTCTGTATCATTTCATTTTGTGGTGAAATACTGATGTTTGAAAATCAGAAATGTTTTGTACTGACTCAATAATAAAGTCATAAAAAATATATATATTTTTAATCTATTTAAAAAAAACACAGGGTGCTTAAAACTTTTGCACAGTACTGTATGTGAGTCTTTTTTTTTTTTTTTTTTTTTTACTTTGGATCAGTCATGTTTATAGAATTGGTTAAAAATTGAATTAATTGAATTGAATTTCTTCATATTGTCTAGGTTGTGCTAGAAAGGATATACTGTTAGTCACTTTCTACTGCACAATCCTGAAGGCTGTACATGTATTCATTAAAACATACAATGAAAAGGTTAATTCACAAACTAGATTTTTGTGTCTGTGTGTGTGTTAGAGAGAGAGAGAGAGAGAGAGAGAGAGAGAGAGACAGAAAGAGAGAGAGAGAGAGAGAGAGAGAGAGAGAGAGAGACAGAAAGAGAGAGAGAGAGAGAGAGAGAGAGAGAGAGAGAGAGAGAGAGAGAGAGAGAGAGAGAGAGAGAGAGAGAGAGAGAGAGAGAGAGAGAGAGAGAGAGAGAGATTCCTGGAAAGCAAACAAAAAAGTAAATTATAGGTCAGTATAATTTCTTTGCAAAGTGGCTCTCTAATATCCACATGGCTGACATTTTCATCTGTGCTGTTTGAACTTTCCAAATTTAACTTCATTTCCAAATATCATTATTATTCACATTGTAAAGTCTAAGGTTCGACACTTGCTTGGATGCTTATGAGATAACATATTTGTCATCTTTGTAGGTCAAAGTCTTTCTCCTTTTTTCCCTTTTTTCTCTTAAAAAAACAAACAAACAAACAAACAAAAAGTTCCAATTGTAAAATCCCGAATCATTATACGATATAGAACGGCTAAATATACAT
Organism: Clarias macrocephalus; assembly: GCA_011419295.1. Taxonomy (NCBI): domain Eukaryota; kingdom Metazoa; phylum Chordata; class Actinopteri; order Siluriformes; family Clariidae; genus Clarias; species Clarias macrocephalus. The sequence goes on from JAAGKR010001103.1 coordinate 97,973, forward strand.
TGAAAGAATTTATTTAAAAAGAATATAAAACTTTTTTTATTTACAGTTATATATATACAAAACTGTTTATTTTGTATTTCCATTGAAAAAGGTGGAGGAGGCAGGGTTTAGGTGCCACTCAGAGCGATCCAGACATCTGCATGCTTTGCTGTAGAGAAAAAGAATACTCTTTTGATGTTTGAGTATACGCTGATGTTAAAGTTTCAAGTTTTAAGTTTTATTGTCATATGCAGAGTAAAGAATCATAAACCCTCACCCCCCCCCTTACAGTGCCTGAAAGTTTTATAGAGAAAAAAGTACAAATAAAAATAGAAATGTAATAGAACACTGGGGATATAATATTGTGCATGGGTGAAAAAAAATAGTTATACTATCTAAACGCTTTATTTCAGGGAGTGAGGTGTCTGAAGCCACTCGTGCCTGAACTGAGCGTTCTGATAAAAGCCGAGAAAAGAGGCAGAGAGCATGAAAGCTGTGATCAGTGGCCCACAGGGCAGCTAGGACAGCAGAACAAAGCTGCTCGGCTTCACGTCGAGACAGGTAGTAGAAGGGGACAGGACAGGACAGGACAGGAAGTTCACATTTAGCCCCCGTGATGAAGCGGCATTGAGAAAACGAAAACCGGTGCATTTTTCACTGTCTTGAGTGAAAGCCCCGAGTTTAAAAAGTGTTCTGGTTTATAGTTTAAACGATGCATTATGGTTGAATTCAGAAAGCAGAGATTAGGTGTGTATGTGCGAACAAGTGTGTAACTGTGTCTGTAAGTGTGTGTGTGTGTGTGTGTGTGTGTGTGTGTGTGTGTGTGTGTGTGTGTGTGTGCTTGGTTTGAAACACCAGGAGGTACTCCGTAATGAGCAGGGTGGTGGATCCATCACCGTCTCCTGCAGACGAAGGCAGCACAGGAAGCGGATTCTTTATGACACCGCTCCCATTATCACAGCTAACACGCTTTTCCTACACGAGCGTGTACACGCATTCATCTTTCGCGTTTTTTCTTTCTTTCTTTTTTCTTTCCCTCTTCCAGCAGCAACACAAATACAAGGAGCAAGGGTGATGAACTTCTCTGTTATTTCATAACCGTTCGGAGAGACATTATGCTAATAGCCTGCAGCCTCCGGCGTCTGTATAAGCATTTTAGCTCGAGCGCGGTATTAAAGGGAAGTCCTCTCGAAGACTCATAGTGGGGCGGCGGGAAGCAGATAAGGGCCATTTGATATAATTCGCTCAAATGCTTTACACCTTTGCCCTCGCTGCAGGATCTAATCTTATTTTATTTGGCCATTTTCGGTTCGCTAATGAAATAACAATAATAATTGTGCATGTGAAATACAGACGACTGCATGCAGGTCGATGCGCAGAATATCTTTGGTGTTTTCGAGTCTCACGCAGGTACAATGCGAGACATTCATACGTACAAATACAGGCACACACACACACACACACACACACACACACACACACACACACACACACACCTATGCTCATGCACAAACCGCTGAGAGCACTGTAGGGAAGAGGCAGGAGCTGTCGTGCTCCACTAAGTGGAAAACTCGATCTTCTTACCTCAGCAACTTCTTACAGCGAAGCTCAGTGGAAGGACATATGTGCTCGAGAGAGAGAGAGAGAGAGAGAGAGAGAGAGAGAGAGACAGAAAGCGAGCAACAGATAAAGGCGAGTGGGGGGCTTCTAGCTGTTGGTGTTCTTGTGGACGATGTGATGCTATGCAGCGAGCAGCGTTGCTATACTCAAATCCTTATTCTGGCGCCGAAGTGAAGAGAATTTTACACATCAGATATATCGGATACATTAGATACAGAAGTACGTGTTAAATAAAAATTGTTGCACGCTGGGAAATCCAGCAAGATGAAAATGCATTAACAGCTGGATGTTGTATTAAAACTGCTGAAAAAAAAAATTACCCGTGAAACGCTTGGGGCTTTTTGCACTTGGTTGCAGCCTGCTCTGGGTACGGTTTAAAAATTAATTCATATGACGCGCAGGCTCTGGGGCAATGTTGTGAAATAAAAGTTTTTCATGTAACTCTGAAGTACCTATAGGATCTAGCAATGGTTCAAGGAAGTATAGCCAGAGGGTGAGTGGAACTCACAACTCACCTAAAGTATTTATATACAGTACAATGTGTGTTCGAGTCAAACCGGGACTTTTGATTGTGCAGAATAACAGAGCACAGTTATGAGAGTACAGTAAGTGTAAAACTCCCCTTCTACACTAATGCACTTACCCCAGCTTTTCACTAGTTCCTGGATACCATCCAGGTGGAAATATTTCTCAGTAATTCGGAGCCATGATCTAATTGCCTGCTTCACATCTGAACCGCTGGCCTCCCAGGAACTCCTTTTATAGACCAAATACGCTGGTACCTCACCATACAAATTTGATCTGAGTTCCTAATGCAAAATTTCGTATAGGAAATATTTAAAAAGCAGATCATCTGTTCCAGCCACCCTAAAATTTTACAGATATTACAAATTTTGCAACATTCTGCATATAAAAACATTCAGAAAAGACATGTAAGAGACATAATATATGTAATCGATCGACATTAAACATCGCATAAACTTAATTTATGATTGCTCTTCGCATTTTCAAAACCAAACTGAGAGCGGCTCCCTTTTCTTCTTGCTTCTGTACTTGCAGTCGTTCTTGGGACCCATGCTGCGATGTGTTCACTAAATCTTGCACAAATGCAAAAAAAAAAAAAAAAAACCCAAAAAAATAATAATCCCCTGGATGTACAGTCAAATTGGCCGGCACCTTGTTCAGCTTAGTTGAGTTTGTATGCCGAACTGCTTCATATGCTGAGGCAAATTACTTGCAAAATTTCACTTCTTAAGGCTAACATGTGTGAGGTGGGGCTTTAATATCCTGAGGTACCGCCGTATGTGGAAATGACTCGGTGTGGCAATACCTTCCAGATGAGATGAGTTCCTGTATTGCGCAAATGGTGTTGGATTGTGTGTACAGTTCCAACAGACAGATGTGTTCCTTTAGAAAGTTGCCGACAAGTTATCCTTCGATTTTCAAGGATCAGTTGTTCCACTTGCTGTATGTTCCAGTGGGGACTGAGCCACCTCAACTGGAATCATCATTCATGGATGTTTTACTGCAGCTCAGTAGTGAGTTTCATCACTGTACTGCACTTAAAATCTTCTGCAAATGTACAGCGGTTTTATTCATTCACTTTCATTCACAAGAAATTTGGAATTTAGTTTTAAGTTGGCTGAGACACTTAAGAACATTGATTAAAAGGATCTGCAGCATGATGCTGCCACCACCATGCTTTGCTGTAGAAATACTGTTGTATTATCCAGGTGACTAGCAGTGGCTGACTTTTTCCAGCTTTTGTTTAAAAGGCCACCTTCTGTTTCACACTAACGGAGCCCATTCCAGTCCAGGGAACATCTGTATAAATTGTTTTATACCCATGTCCAGATATACATTATATATTAAAAAAAAAAAATTCCCCTCGATTTTCTCCCTAATTTAGTCGTGTCCAATTCCTCCCCGTCACCAGGGGGCTCCCACATCAAGGCTACTACTACCACTCGGCCGGGAGGGCCGAAGACTATCACATGTTTCCTCCGAACCACGTGACGCCAGTCGATCGCCTCTTTTCGAACTGCTCGCTCACGCACCGACGTAACACACTCGGAGGACAGCGCTATCCGCTCCTTCCGCTCGCGTGACCTCACAGACGCCCTCCTGATTAGCTGTAGAGCCGTGATTAATGTGGGAGCACTATGTACCTCTCATCCCTCCCCTCTGAGAGAGCTCGGCCAATCAGCTCTCTCTAGACCTCCGGCTGCGAGAGGTTACAGCATCACCCGGGAATCGAACTAGCGATCTCCGGATAATAGGGCGAGCGCTTTTACCACTGCGCCACTCGGAGGCCCTTATACAGTATATGCTCATAAGTTCAGATTGATGATTTGGTGTAATGTGTTATTCAATATTAAAAATAATAACATTGGTGAAAATAATCATACACAGAACAGTGATGGGTAAAAGTCAAGTTCATAAATCACATGACCTGCTCACTTTGTCATGCAGTTCTGGATCTGAGTGCTTCCTCATAAGGATGTCAGCTTGTGGTCAACTTCATGCATTAATTACTGTACCTCCACCATGTCTCTCTCTCTCTCTCTCTCTCTCTCTCTCTCTCTCTCTCACCCTTTTTGCTTTATTTCTCATGTTCTCTCTCTTGTTTTATCTCTCTTTATCTCGCTCTTCTCCCTTCTTTCCAGCTGTCTGTCTTTCTGCCAGTGTAAAAAATTTGAGTTGCCTCCTCAGAGGTGTGTAATATTCTAGGTGCTTAAGCGCTTTCATCATCTGATTTTTCGGGATTATTGCCGCACTTCAGGAGAGCGGTATCTTCGTCTGTCGTCATATCCCCCGAACCGATATTTCTGTTCTGAAAATTAGTGCAATTTGCATTTTATAGGCCTCATGAAGCCTCAAATGAGTGTCGCCTTGGAAACAGCGGCATTACGTAGCTACGCTCGGAGTTCATTTTTTCTCTCTCTCTCTCTCTCTCTTATGAGGGAAAGACGGTGGACTGTGTGATTATAAGTGTCAAACTACAATATGCAATGGGAGGACTCCTGCCACATTGCGCCAATCAGACTTATTATAGGAGGATGACAAGTCACAATAGTGCCAGTCATTGTAGTGGAAAGTAGCTATTCTCCCAGGAGGCCTTGTTCACACTCCAGGCCTATATATAGTCATATAGTCCAGCCCTTATGGAACGTGCCAAGGAACAGCAATTAGTGGGTAATCAAATCACGCTCGTTCTGTGGTCAGATGACAAGCATGCTATTTAGCTAGTCAGAGATGATGTGTGAGGTGCCCCTCCAACACACGAGCAGCTGGGTTTTGGGTGACACGTTGCAAACTGGATTGTCACAGGGTGGAGGAACTGTCAAGGGATTCTCAGTACTTCTTGTAACTTGGCAAAGTGTGTGCGTGCTCGCTTATGTGTGTGTGTGTGTGTGTGTGTGTGTGTGTCGGCTGCTAGTTTGATAGCATTTTCTGTGCCACACTTGGCCTGATGACACCACCCTTTCTCTAATCATCAAACACTTCCACCTCGCTGTGGTGGAAAAAACAAGAGCGTTCATTAAACTCCAGGTACTTGCCATTTGCACGTCTGCCCACCACCGTGGCGATAAACATCACGTTGGAGAAGTAGTGTGATGGAGCCTCCAATCACCGGCTCTCTCCATTCAGAGCACACCTGCATAATTGCCACATCTGACCTTTTCCAGGCTGTCTGAGGCAAGAGTGAGCACTCAATCGGGCCGCGGTATAAATAGCGGCTCGTTATATCGCAGCCGGGGCATAAAACAAAGCCTGATTCTCATACCTGCTTTATTTCATCAGCGGCACACCTTTCCAAATGACAGGCGTCTCATTTTACCTGCTAATGTGCGGAATCCGAAAGCGGGGATTCATCAGACTGGCTAATATCGTTGAGGAAAGTCGGAGCACATCGATTTTTGTGTAAATCTGACCTCATTTGCTCAGGGGTTTGCATGTGCGTGAAGGGGTGATTAAGGAGTCAATTCAGTAGCATAATTCAATTCTAAATCCCCCCCACCCACCTTTGAACCCCCTACCCCCTCCCCGCAGTAACGATCCTCTGTGTAACTAACACAGATTACTGACAGGCGTTCCCTAAGTAGGGCAGGAGGGAAAGGAAAAAAATAAAAAAGTTTCCTGTCGAAAGCAGCTCCAAGCCTTAATCCATAATTATCCTCAAAGCCCGGCAGCTATCTAAGAGCTGATATGCCCCTGTGTCAACGCACGGGAGGTTTCTCCGACGTATAAGCGAGCATTAGAAAAAACGATTTTCGAGGGAACATATGCAAAGCGTGCGAAGAGCTCGCAGAAAATTTTTTAACTAAATACCATCGCATTAAACACAAACACGCGCATGCACAAAGGAAAACATGACCCAGTGAGGATCGCAATTCTGTGTGATTAGAGAGGCTTATGGTTCTGAGCTTATTACAACAGATTTCCCAGCCCTTTTACAAGCTAAATAATTCACAGGGTAAGATTTGATAGCTCGGTTCCTTTTGAGCAGGATTTGCCACACGTGTGACAATACGATATATATATATATATATATATATATATATATCTACTTGGCAACACATTGTTATGAGGAAAGCAAGCACAAAAGACAGAGCTGGGAGAACAAGAGGGTCGTATAAATGCGCCGCGGACAGCCATAATAAAACCTGTGTCTTTTCATCTGCTGGAGAATACGCGCGGGAATTAATCTTACACAATCATTGTAAAAAGAACAAGTATGAATATGAGTATTCTTCAAACTATGTAATAATGGGAGAGAGTGTGTGGGAGGGTGGTGGGTGTTTAAATATGAGAATTAATGAGGGCTACAGCAAGCAAAGTGCATATTATATACATACATACATATCTTTATCTATATCTATCTATCTATCTCTCTCTATATATATATACATATGTGTGTGTGTGTGTGTGTGTGTGTGTGTGTGTGTGTGTGTGTGTGTGTGTGTGTGTGTGTGTGAGTGTCACGTGTTTGAGAAAGATGAGATGGATTACCTAAATATGGGAGTGTGTGGGGGAAGGACTCTTCTGTTAACAAAATAATGGGAATGGGATCCCCCTGGAAACTGCAGCCCACACAAGAATAGCCATGAAGTCATTAAACATCAGATTTGCAAGCAAGGACAAATACACACACACACACACAGCAAGTCCGGCGAAGCTCCCAAAATCAATAACGGTGTTACAACCACGCTGTTAGGAAAGTACAAGGACTGCAACTATTGAATAACACATACTGTATAACACAGTCATTATGCATACATAGTTTAATTATGAAAGTTATAACTACTTTACACCGTCCATTCATTTTTTACTTTTTTGCTTATATTGTCATGCACTCACTAGTTACTAGTTACTAGAGTAATTACAATTTATACAGAAAAAACATATGTACAGTTAGACAGCAACATGATCAAATTATTTAACTTTCCCTGATTTTCATACATTATTGGCCACAGGCACACAGGTCTTGTCTATAATAAAACTTTTTTTTTTTAATTATTGAAAATTGCAATATGGTAATAATTTATAAAAATAAAATAAAATAAAAGGAGGCTTTTGTGCCTGGGTAGACCTGGTACATCCCGATCTCTAATCAGGATTTCTGAACTCTATTATAAACTTACAAAATCACAGATGTAAATGCGGTTGTTTGATGCTCGATCATATATATATATATATATATATATATATATATATATAGGGGAAAAAGTTCCTGTGACCTGTTACCATAGAAACAATAACCTACTAGAACTTGTACTGTACATTAGAATAACACTTTACTAGCTGTTATTATAGCTGTTAAAGTATAGTCATTTATTCAAAACATCATTGTGAAATTAATCAAAAACATTACTATAAAAAAGAAGGTATACAAAAGAAGTTTTCATATATTCCCAACAATTTCAACTGAGAAGGCACTATATGAGAAAACTACTAAATCTTCTACAATTAGATAAAACTGGAAATAGCCTCAGTCTGATATTTAAACTTTGTTCAGACTCTAGAGTAGGTCTACTGTTGATTCGTTCAAGATGTTGATTTAGAAATAGACTGTTTAATCAATTTTAGTCAAATGGGGATTTGTCTAATGAGCGGAAAAATTAAGGCATAAAACCGACTGACATTTAATGGTGAAGAGACTCTTGGCCGCAGTAAAACATTTAAATGGTGCGAACATTTTGAAGAAAAGCAGGGGTCAGGGGTAGCTCAGTATTTAAGGCATTGGACTACTGATCAGAAGGTCCCAGGTTCCAACCCCAGAACCACCAAGTTGCCACTGTTGGGCCCTTGAGTAAGGCCCTTACTCCTCAATTGCTCAGATATAAAATAAATTGAGATAAAAATGTAAGTTGCTCTGGAAAAGGAGGTCTGCCAAATGCTCAAAAATGTAAAGAAGGCTGTATGTGCAGTCACTCCTGTGAACATTCAGCGAGTGGAATGTCTGATTTTGAAAATTTGGATATTACCAGAGTTCTGGAAGGTGAGTACACATTGGGTACCAAGAGAGATTTCAGCAAGAGATCATTAATAAATGTTGTGACATGGAAGGCCCCCATGTTCAATCATAGAGAAAAAATTGTACATTGATGGTATCGAAGCATTGGTGTAAGTGTATTAGTGTAGCTGGAAATTATATAAACGTGTTTTGTAATTCTGTACAATCAAAGTCCTGATTTGACTTGAAAACCCTTTGTATATACACTGCCTCTTGACCTGTATAAAGCAAAGGAAACAACTAAGGAGATTGCTGGAAATAGGTTTCTAATACATTATTAAAAAGTCATAAATAGAGATCACTTAAATGCTTGGTGAAGTTACATTCTGCATATATAGTATATACTGTATAGCAGAATACAGGATGTAAATAAATAGTGTAATGTGGATTCTGAAGCTTGAAGTTGTGCGTGTTTAAACCTTATAGAAGATGTAGTCTGAAGAACAAGACCTGAAATGGCATGCAGCTACAATATGTAGTCCTGAATAACTATTTATTGGTATTGTGCTGCAAAGCTCTTTTACAAATTTAATACATACAGTATCACTCATAAAGACAGATCAGTAAGCAAAAAGCAGACAGGAGGGCAAGTGTGGGAATGACTACACTTGTATAAGAAGTATAAGAAGTTTTTGCATTTGTAATTTACCAAGTTATGATTTCTAACCAACAGTCAAACGACTAGCTGGTTAGCTACATTACAAGTTACTAAACATTTGCTAACTACCCCGACGTTCTGAAATTCTGACATCTTCTGTGATGTTTTCTTTTTATTGTGTATTTTATTGCCTTAAAAAATATTGCCTTAACTAAAGTCACACACACACACACACACACACACACACACACACACACACACAAAAAAAAAGACTAGCTAGCTAGCTTACGTTAATATGCATATATAATAATAATGCTAATATAATCAGATGTTTTGGGGCATTTGCTGAAGTATAAATATTAATGCATGCAATAATTTCTTGTTATTTCACCCTGGCTAATGCTAGCTCTTAGGCTAAACAATACCTCAGGTCAGCTCTCATGTTCTATTAAAACTGTTAGTTAGCCTTTTTTTTCATAAATTCACTGCTTCAATTGCTTCCTAACAAACCAGTCTTGCTTTCATAGCTACTGTAGAAGAATGCAACATCTACTATGCATTCTTCAGAGATTTCTCTGAGGCAAACAACCAACAAACCTACATACAGTATGTTAGGAACTAATTAGAAATAGTGAAGTTGGTTAAACTGGAAAGTACTTTTGTGGTGTAAAATTGTGGTAAAAAAAAAAGAAAGAAAGAAAGAAAGAACAGCAAAAAATGCTTTATATATGCTAATATATTCTGTAATTAAGGTTGTAGTGTCACTAGGAATCCCCACCACTGGATGGTAAGTGTGTATATCTTGTCCAGCAATAGTACGTTCTTGTCAAGGTTTAGTTTTAGATCATGGTCGATGCTGAGAGAGATGCACCAAATGGGTAGATAAAGGGAAAAATTGTAAAGCTGTCATCAGTGTAGCCATGAAGGCTGATTACTGAACCCAATTATTTAGTATGCACTGAGGAAAAGTCGGGACCACACACTGACCCCTGAGGGACTTCAGCACTAAAACTGTGTGGTGATGAAAGTAAACCTCTCAAAGCTATGTGGTAAGATCGATCTTTTAGGCATGTTAAGAACCAGGCCACAATTTAGCTCATATTTCCAATGTGACCAATAAAGATGACACACAGTTCTAGGATAGACCCTAGCGGTACATCATGTCGTGTTAGCATAGTGGACTCCTAATCCTGCTGGACAGATTCTTTATTGTTCTCACTAGACAGGAGAATGGAGCCACTTTATTAGTTGGGATTATTTAATTATGTTTAGTATTCTAAGTAATTAAAGTGTTTATATTACAGAGGTGGCAAAAATATTAAGACAACATATGCCATGCATTATAGTCCTCCCTGTGCACAAAATAAGTGATGTCACAAATTATTTCTGCAGACATTTTTTTTGTCTCTATGTCCAGGCAGATCCAGCAGGTTTTGAAGAATAAGACTTTATACTAAATATCGATTTTTGTATAGCAATTTTATGTTATTAAAATGCTGAATTGCACGTCTTTCTCAGTGCGTTTGGAGACCACTGCAGAAAGTCATCAAAACTGATTGTAGGCTACAAGACATACTGTTGTTGCTTACAATGTAAACCAGTTCTTTTCTGTCTTTAGTTCAATGTATAATGTTCAAAGCATACAGGAATCCTCAATAGTCCAGGAGCAAATAGGACTTGGATTTATAAATATAATTTTATGGTTTAAAACATTTACACTGATAATTACAAGGCTCTGTGTTATCTTTGTAAATGACATATAAAGTGCAGAAACCAAAATTGCAAAATGTTTATTAGGTGAGTAATGGCATCGCCAGCTCACAACTGCAGAATTGCTGCCCTGATCATAAGGTTTGCTATTTGCTTATGTCTGACCAGATCTGGCAGGATTGGAATGAATTTTCTATATGAATGGAAGAAAGGGGTGTAAACCTTTCATAATCCATTCAATACAAAAATCTTAACCATGTAAACACTTGATGTGATTCATTCCGTGCATATTTGACATACTGTACGCTTCTGAAGGAAGTTTAGCTTCCTTTCCTGATTGTTAAATTCTGTGAGAACAAGTCTCTCCAGACTTCCATTCATTAGGGCTGTGGCTGAGAAAAGCACACTGAGTGGCTTGCCATAGTCAAGCATCTAACCAATCATACAGTAGACGAGACATAATTATTGTAACCAATCATAAGGCAAAAGGTGGGATTTATTGGAAGATTGGAAGCTTAAACTAACCTCAAAATTAGGTGGAAAAATATATTCTTCTGTTAGATTTGTTGCAGATTAAACGCTTCACAGCTGGCAGAACCATTTTCCAAATTTTTACTCACTTGTTTTCTGAATGTTATACCTTCGATTCGTTAAACTGAACCCGTCTGCTTTAATCCACCTGTCCTCTGCATGTCTGTCTTTTAGGTCTTGTATTGTATTTCCATTGTTACATCCATTGTAAAGTGTCCTTGAGCTCTGGAAAGGCGCTATATAAATAAAAATGATTATTATTATTAATATTATTATTATTATTATTATTATTACACTAGCCATCTGTGAGATGTGTGGAAGAGGGTAATCCGAGTTGTTGCTATGTTGCTGGGTGGGAAAATGGGAGTCTGTCAAGTTTTCTCATGGTACTGAAAAGGATGGTTCCACTTGGCCATGAAGATGGTCTTTGAAGGTCTTGGACTCGGCAGATTTTCTTTGATGGCTTGTGACTGCAGTCATTCAATAGTTTAGGACTGAAATTTCCACAAACAGTTTTGTACCCGTGTCTCCAACAACGAAAGTGGACTTGATGTTAACTTAAACACTTTTCCCATTATACTGAACATTCAGCTTCATACTGTAGCACACAGTATGACATCAATTCAATCCCTGCTCCATCCTTCTGATATCGCCCAAATGAGGATGCGTTTCCTGTTGAGTCTGGTTCCTCTCAAGGTTTCTTCCTATTGTCATCTCATGGAGTTTTTTTTCCCTTGCCACCATCGACCCCTGGCCTGCTCATCAGGGACAAACTAATAATTATAAGTCATACATAGTTCCTCACGTTTTTCAACTTTTTTTTTTTCATACTTTTTTTTTTTTATTCTGGAAAGCTGCTTTGCGACAAATTGTTAAAAGAGCTATATAAATAAAATTGATCTGAATTAAATTTTATTGAGTTTTTATTGAAGTTGCAGCAATCTTTCTGCCACAGTTTTAGTAGGAACATGAGAGCAATATTACAGCAGATGTTTTTTAGAACATTGCCTATATCATATACTTTGGAATGCCACATTCTAACTTGAAATACTCAATGACTTCACTTTCAGTCAGTTATTGGGAATTAGGTACATTTTCCAAATTATTCTATCCAAGTAAACAAGAACAAAATATATCCTGTAACAAGTGAGGTTTAAAGACTTCTCTCAAGGACGGTGGCTGTCTGACAATCTCCATTCTCTAGCCCAGGAAGTTAGTAGTACTGTATTGCAAATCATTTACTGTGCATGATGTAATAATATAATGACAAACAGCCTGTCATAAAACAATTGAGCCTACAACTGTCTGCAATAATCTTTGGTCGCCTAAATTGGATAGAATGTATAGAAAGCGCTATGATATTTGGCAAACCATATAGTTCAAATTTTTCTTAAATTATACATGAAATTCTTCACTTTGTGCTCATGTTTCATTTCAAATCCAATAAACAGGAGTAAAGAGCCAAAACCTAAACTTTACAATCTGCTGCTGATGATTATAGACAGAACTCACACAGGGTCGGGATCATGGTTCATGCAGGCACTGGGTTTTGAAATGGTTTCCAAACCACAGAAATGTAGAGTTTTTGGGTTTTAGCCTCATACAGTATATGTTTATGAAACAACCTTGGAAAAAATATTATCAACTACACTTTTTGGCAACTGTTGGAGTTCATTGGATTGACTAAAAATGTTAAGTTTAAGGAAACACAATTAAAGATCGACAGCAGTTACCAACTTTAAGCCTTAAGTAAAGCCTTTATTTGTCACATATACATTACAGCACAGTGAAATTCTTTCTTCGCATATCCCAGCGTAACTCGGGTCAGAGCGCAGGGTCAGCCATGACACAGCGCCCCTGGAGCAGATGGGGTTAAGGGCCTTGCTCAAGGGCCCAACAGTTGCAACCTGGTGGAGCTGGGGATCGAACCGCCGACTTTCCGGTCAGTAACTCTGTACCTTAGCTCTCTAAGCCAGGACTGCTTTTTTACTTTTCCTTTTTTTTCCCCCCCTTTTTTAATGTAACATGATAATCAAAGGAGACAACATAGTAATATAACTTACAAAAAAGTATCATGTGTGAACAGATAAATGTCATTTAATTGAGTCTTGATTGTAATTGTAGTCTTAACCGGTCAGGGGTCCTCTGAGAGCTGGGGAAGGTGAACTCTATCTTGAAGTGCTACTGTATATCTGCATTATGCTGCAAGTTGGTAACAAGTTATTCTGTCGATTTTCAAGGACCAGGAGTCCCACTCGCTAATTGTTCACGGGAACGATTCCAAACCATCACGGCCGTGATCATCAGTACTGCCTTCTTCAAAAAGTTTGCACCATTCAAACGCGACTAAGAGTCTCTTCACCAGACTGTGTTCCAAGTCCTCTGTTAATGTTAATCAGTTTTACGCCTTCATTCCTGGTTTGACTTGAACACCCCTTATATACAGTAAAACCGCTCATGAATTTAATTATGTCTTTTATCTATAAATGACACAGGTCCATAAAGTGTTTATGCAAATTCTAAAGACCCTTCAATAAAACTTGAAGTGTAATTGCATTCCATTATAATATCGTCCTTTATTTAATCCGATAACACAGCACATAGAAACAAGGGCTGCGCACTATTTTGGTTCTCTCCCCTGAAGTGAGCGATAAAAACTGACTCATCTAGAATAAAATCATCAACTTTCGAAGCAGATCATTTGTTCTTCTCACCTCACGCCCTACACGTATATACAGTAAAAAAGTTAGAAGCAGTAATCTAGGAAAGTGCTCAGGCTCTGATTCCATGTCCATGCCGTTCCCTACTTCTTCCACTCTAACACCCTTGATTTCTCCAGGTGCTGCTGCTGTTTTTAGATCAGCAATTATTCAACATCTGCTATCATGATGGAACCCCAAATCAGGAAGGAGGTGTATTGATGATAAGGGGTACGAGATTTTCGGCGTAGGTTCAGCGAACAGGTTAGCAGATGTTCAGCAACCCGCATCTCTAGAAAAAAAAAAGAAAAAAAAGCACAAAAAAATAATAAAACTCAGGAAAGATGCTTCAGACAAAGTTTCATTCTTGTGTGTTCGTGTTTGCATATGAAACAGCGATGAATGTTTAAAAGATACATTGTGCTCTATGGTGCCAAGGTTCACTAAATATAGAAGAGATACGTTCTCATGCACCCTCCCTCACTCTCTACTTCTCTCTCTCTCATCTATATTCACGCTCTACATATTGAAAAGGTCTCGAGCAACTCGAGCAGACCCTTGAAAAGCACTCTTGCCGCAATTACTGATTAATTACAGGGAATTAAAGCAATTACAGCTTTTGAAATATACAATTAACCATCACATTTCCTGTTGCAGCTCCGAGCCGAGAATGTGTGAGATTACAATGCAATCATATATCTTACTGTATTCTTGGCTCTCACATTCCTCTGACATCAGGCTCGGCTACAGAAAGGTGCTTCTAACGATCCTGCAAAACAATGAGCACTTTTCATCACGCGATACATATTCAATTTCGCATAGACAAAGCAGATGGGGTAGCAGACACGGCGATGAGTTGGGTATTTCATATTGCATACTACTGTACAGTCATGTTCAAAAGTTAGTACTCCCTATTATAGTATTCTATGTGTTTTTGTACGAAAACATAATAAAAATCATCCGATCGTAGCAGGTCTCACAACCTCATACGAGCAACCAAAGATTTATCATTTTTTTACTGTGCCATTATTTGTTTAACAAAAATTAAACCACTCACTCACTCTCACTCATCATCTACACCGCTTAATCCTGTATTCAGGGTCACGGGGGGCCTGGAGCCTATCCCAGGAGACTTCGGGCACATGGCAGGGTCCACCCTGGACAGGGTGCCAATCCATCGCAGGGCACAGACACACACCCATACACTCACTCATTCACACACTACGGGCAATTTGTGAACGCCAATTAGCCTAACCTACATGTCTTTGGACTGTGGGAGGAAACCGGAGTACCCGGAGGAAACCCACCAAGCACGGGGAGAACATGCAAACTCCATGCACACAGAGATGGGAATCGAGCCTGGCCGGGGATCGAACCCGGACCCTGGCTGTGCAAGGCGACAGTGCTAACCACTACACCACCGCGCCGCCCAAAATTAAACCAATAATAAATATAAAAAAAACATGCAGGCAATACCAACTACTAAGTACCCTTTCTGCTTTTACAGATTTTAAGAGGGTAAGTTCCAGCCAGGCACGGAGCCTTAGTGATTATTGGATCAATGGTTCGATTTCCGCCTCAAGTCTACAGTATGTGCATGGAGTTTGCAATTGCCTATGGTGCTTGTATTTGTGGCACCCCATCCAGGGTCTACCCTACCTCGTGCCCTAAGTTCCCAGGGATAAAGCGGTATAGAAAATGAGTAAGTGAATGAGTGAGTGAGTTGCAGGTGCTGCTAATCATGTGACTATTCATGACTGTGACTATGCATAGCTGCCAGCGAGGCTCTTTTAAGTAGTTCACAAGCTGCTGATCTCCTGGAACACAAAGATCTTAACGGGGCTACAGTATGTTCAAGCTGACAGAAAGGATCCACTAACTCAAACACCCGCTCTTTACAACCGTGGTAAGCAGAAAAGCAATTCACAATCTACAACACATTAAACCATGAGGCAGCTTTTCTAAAACAGCATTAGACCACATGAGGTTCCACTTCCGTCAGAAAATACTTGGAAACCTGGGATACTGGTTTTAGGTAGCGGACGGATGATGACTGGGAAAAGACCATGCAACGTTTCGGAAAAGCTTTGAAATGTATATAAATACAAGATATTAATCAGATTTTTATGTAAGGATTGTTTTGATTTGTCATTGGATACGCCAAATGTCACGTTTTGTTATGTTTATCAAATACATAAACAGCTGTTTGATTCATTCTTTCTTTCATTCATCTTCTATACCGCTTACACTGTACAGGATCTTTGGGGACCTGGATCCTATTCCAGGAGACTTGAGGCGGGGTACACCGTGGACATCGCAGGGTGCACGGACACACATACACACACACACACACACTTCAAAAAATGTTGGGAATGCCAAATAATTTAATCGGCATGTCTTTGCACTGTGGGAGGAAATCGGGAGGAGGAAATCCACCAAGCACAGGGAGACCATGCAAACTCCATGCACACAGACCTGAGGTGGGAATCGAACCCTTGATCCTGGAGGTGCAAGGCCACAGTGCTAGTCACTATAATAGGCGATAATGAACTGAAGAAATCCGGTGTAATGCCTCTAAAAAAATGTGAACAAGAATGCTCACCTGTTTCTACCTTATAGTGAGTGAGTTTAGTGCATAAACTTCCCAGAGATGATGATGACACACAGGTTTTTTACGCATGAGGCCCTTTCTGACACAACCCTCTTATTCCATCCAGGCTTTGGACCAGCACTGCATCCAGTGGATGTAGGAATTGAACGCGGGCCTTCCTCATGGTAGGCGAGAATCCTACCACTGAGCTACCAAATGCCCATAGATGCAGTACTGGTTGTAATGTTTTTAAGCTGGGGTGGTGCTGCATACTTCTGGCTACCTCCATGGTTATGGACCTGCACCTAATACAAGCTAGGTTACAGATAAGTGAACTATCTGGATAGCTATTTGGCATTGCAGTAGGACAGAGGAGCATTTTCAATTTGCAAGTCTTGCATATTTGTCAGTTACCGGGTAGATGTGAAAAAAATATATATATTTTAAAAAATGACTCACATCCAGACAAACTGACAGAATCTAACTTTTTTTTTTTTTTTTTCAGATCAAGATTTTCTGAAACCTCGAGAACAGGGCAGAGATGCTATGTGACAGTTAAGGGACTTCAGGCTTAAACTTCACCGTGGCACTGGGAGTTTAAACTCGGTGCTAGAAGAGAGTGATGAAGGGATGACTGGAAAGGGGTTGAAAAGTGAAAAGAGGTCTTATGGGGCGCTCAGGTAGCTTTCCAACCGTACTGCTGAACAGATCGGGGTGTGTTGCCTGCAGCTATGCTTACGGACACACACACACACACACACACACACACACACACAGGCCTGTTCTCTTCCATTCAGAACTTTGTTTTAAACACTACATAGAACGAAAGCACGACAGCAAATCGCAAAAGTTTACTTCCCCGCGTCGTGTGTTTCCATCAGCTCTTCAAAACGCGCTGACAAATTTTAAAGCTAATATATCATGAGGCCATTCCCTTATGAGATTTCACTTATAGCAACTGCTGTGCTAATGCACATTTCAAACATTCGCATTCATGATGGATGTGGTTTCTTGCATCCTGTTTCTCAAGTCCCTAACGTTGTCCCACAAATGACTGTGAAAAACAACAAAAATAGGAGCTTTAGCTGCATTGGCGCCGTCATAAATCTTTCATAACCGCGTTAGCGAGCTCCGCGCGACCGGTGACGCTGCCGAGGTGACAACCGGTCCCTTCTGCGCTCGTCGTATAGAGACCTCTGGATCTCCTGAAATAGCATGCTAAGCGCATGTTTAGGTGTTCTGTGCACTTTATGCAGGAAGACGATTTTTCAGTCCGTCTGTGCTCTGTCTGTGAGACTTTCATTATGCGTTTGTATTTTCTTCTAAGTAATACCGAATCCATTCATTTCTTTAGGAAGCCTCCGAGAAGTCTCATTACTGAAACGAGATGGATCGCCCCGGAACACTTAGACGAAATGATCAAATATTCGCACTTATCCACAGTTCCTGAATCTGAAATATTTTTATTTAGGTTTTTTTTTTTTTTTGCACTTTATTTGCTTCTCTTATTCATAAAGGCAACAGGGAGCATCCTCATGCCGCGCTCACGTTATGAGTCATCCGGAAAGCAAATTAACACAACGCACACACACACACACACACACACACACACACACACACACACACACACACCCCTTCTTAAAAAAAAAAAAATGAAAACACACACACACACGCAGTTACAACAGTACAGGGACTATTTTTGATTAGTTATGTCAGCAGGGCTTCCGATACTGCAAAGGTTGCACATATTCATTCCCTTAATCCCACCGTAGCCGTTATCTTTAATTAATATGTTGTTTGCTATTAATACGAGTATGTTCTTCGAGAAGCCAGCGAGCGGTTAAGTAAATGAGAACAAATATGCAATAAGGTCACGTGTGCATGGTCCGCCAATAATCGTTTCTTTCAAAGCGGCTTAACGATCGACTTCGAGTGAAAAGGGGGGAAAAAACAGGCTATTTTTGAACTCTTTGTGTCTTTTCTCTGCACATTTTTTTTTTCGTCTTTTTTTTTTTTTCTCGTCTACCCGCCTCCCTGTGGAACACTTTAGCAGATAATGACCGAACGCTGTCTGCCGCCGCTCTGGTAATGACATCTAATGTGTCGAGCCGGCATAATGTGCATTACAAGTTGCATTGCGTTTAGGTTTGGAATATGCCTCCATGTTCTAATACTGGAGCTGTAGCAAGAAGCCATTATGGTAATGCAGCACCTGAGGGAAGCAGAGAGAGAGATCAGTCTTCAAGTGCTTATTACCAAAAGATGACTGTGTTTAATGAAAGCTGCCGTGTGTGTGTGTATGTGTGAGAATGAGAGAGTGTGTGTGAGAGAGAGAGAGAGAGAGAGAGAGAGAGAGAGAGAGAGGTCCTCCACCACCTTTCTCCTTCTCTCCATCCCCATACTCCATTTATCCTCAACTTCGCCTCATCTTTTTGCCTGATTTTCAGCTCCCGCATTTCGTGCGCTTAAACATGCCGAAGTTTTACCATGTTCCTTTCTTCTCTTTCATCAGATCCTCCTCTCTCATCTGTCACCATCCCTCTCTCTTTTACCTCTCCTCTCACATTTGCCTACACCAAACACTGACAGCTTATATAACCCGCTTCCAAACTTAGCTACCCATTTGAACCATGGTTTTCACTTCTGTTTTTTTTTTTTTTTTTTTTCCTCAATTACATGACTCATATTCACTGTTCTGCTTCACACACGGAAAGCGGCGATGGAGGGGAAAAGAGAAGATGACAGAAAAAGGAAAATGCAGTTTAATTATTTATTCTTGACCCACATGAAAGGGCCTGTACGTAGGTGCGTGAAAAACGAACACCGCTAAAACGGGGCTGAGGGATGGTGCTGGATCTGCTTCTGAAAGATGTAAGGAGAAAGATGGTAGGAGGCTTATTGTCCTCCTAGAAAAGCAATGAAATCACCGGGTTTGTTTTTCTGACTTTGTTAAATCCGTGACTAAAATTTTTTTTTTTTTTTTTTTAAACCTTGACTCGCATAAGCTGTTGTCTAAGTAAATATTTGTCAAAAAAAAACATGCGGCAAATAGTTGGTCTTAATTATGTCTAATTATATATATATAGTGGTCAAAGAGAGTTTGTGATGGCAGTTGTATGGATTATGGCACCTACATCTCAGACACATGTACACCGAATACACCAGCCTGGAAAATATTTTTAGATTTAATTTCTTTTTTTGGGGGGGTTGGGGGGAATTTTTCCCCGATTTTGTCCCTAATTTAATCATGTCCAATTCCTCCCCGTCACTAGGGGGCTCCCACATTAAGGCTACTACTACCACTCAGCCGGGAGGGCGAAGACTATCACGTGTTTCCTCCGAACCACGTGACGCCAGCCGACCACATCTTTTCAAACTGCTCGCTTGCGCCCCGTTGGGGGCGGAGTAACACACTCGGAGGACAGCGCTATCCGCTCCTTCCGCTCGCGTGAGTTCACAGACGCCCCTGATTGGCTGTAGAGCCGTGATTAATGTGGGAGCACTGAGTACCTCTCATCCCTCCCCTCTGAGAGAGCTCGACCAATCAGCTCTCTCTAGACCTCCGGCTGCGAGAGGTTACAGCATCACCCGGGATTTGAACTAGCGATCTCCGGATGATAGGGCGAGCGCTTTTACCACTGCGCCACTCGGAGGCCCTTAGATTTAATTTCTATCAAAATCAATTAATACTAATGGGGGGAAAAGTAACATTTTATTGTACTAATTTTAAAAAAATGCAATACATGGGAAGAACAGTAAAGATAACAAGATGTTCATTTAATTCCTGGAACCCATCTCAGATTATTTTCTGTTAACAGATTTACTGCAAGCGAGCACAACAACATCACCGACAGCCTTAAGAAGCATACACAGAAATGCAAAGCTGGGGCTGATTTCTTTCCAGAAAATGAATGTTTAATATGGTTTAATATGGTTTCATTTAGGTTTCAGGTTTGTTTCTATTTTAGGAAATTAAATCAACTAAGGAATGGACCAGTTTCCAGTTTATTAGAATATATAACAGTTGTTCAAGTCAAACTGGGAGTTTTCATTGTACACAATAATAGAACACAGTTATGAGAGTAAAAACACCCTTTATTTCTCCGTATAACTCACTACTACACTAATGCATTCTGCCAGTGTTTCACAAGTGCTTGGACACCGTTAAGGAGGAAAGATTTCCCAGTGTGCTAGAGCCGTGATCGGACTGCCTGCTTCACGCTGGCCTCCCAGGAACCCCTATAATACACCAAACCTGACAAACACCTTTGAGCGAGGTCAGGACCGTACAGGGGATGTGGCAGTTACTGAGTTCCTGTAATGTGCGAGTGGTGTTGGTGAATAATTGTGTAAAGTTATCCATAGATTTTCATGAATCAGGAGTTCCACTCGTTGAATGTTCACAGTGAGCCACCTCGGTCATTCTTTAAAGCCTTTGCACCGTTTGAATGCTCATCACATTCTCATCACAGTACTGTGCTTGAAGTCTTCTGTAAATGTCATTCGCTTTTCTGCCTTCATTGACAAGAAATTACTCCGCAAGCCCCAGTTTGACGCCAAACCTAGATCTATAAAACTGTTTTTTCGAGGGGTACTTACTGTAATTTGGTCACTGTTTTAATCCTTTAGGCACAAGAATAAAGGCCTATAAATGAACTGAGTTATATAGAAATCTTACATACACTATGACTATTTGGACCACCATTTTTGAAACATCCACTGGCGTTATAGCCGCAATTTATATCCTCCACGTTATACACGTTGTGTGCCATTATTTGCCAAACACCCATACATGAGGAGTCTCAACATCACTAATTTAGATGACCTATCAATTTAAGTTGTCAGGGCCAGAATTCACAAAATTGATCTTTTTTTCCAGAACATAGTGTTAGGGTCTATTTTATGGCCACGCCCTTTTTGGGTTTATTTATAAATACTGTCAAAAAAATTGTCAGCTACAGAAATAAAAGATTGCCCTTATGTTACACTCTTAGGGCGTTTTCTCACTGATGTCCGGGAACCGTTTCCGAGTTAGTTTTCCGATTAGTGCGTATATAAAGTAAGGTTAACATCGAGTATTCCCATTTCCCCTACGGCTCTCCTGAATGCACAAACCCAACAACCCAACTGACAAAGAGTTGTGTGAAACCATCAGCAGTTAAATCCACTTTGTTTGTGCATGAGCGTCATGTTATTTTTATTATCGCAGACAACAAGGAAAGGTTTCAAGTTTGTAAGTAGGTCACGATTTTAAAGGTTCTGGTGCCGTTGCTATTCATTTCGCATGACCTCAGAGAAGACTTTTTAATCAGATCTACTAGGAACAAATCCCTCAAAAGTTGGCGTGAAAGGAAATGTCAGGTGTTCCAAGATGAAAACTTTTGCCGTGTTCTCAGAGACGCAAAGACACAAACAATCTTAACAACTTTATTCTCTTCCTCTCCTAATTGCCTGGCTCCGAATTCATCTCTGAATTCATCATTCTGCCTTTATTTCCCACTGCGCAACATGTGTTCTCTCTCTCTCTCTGTCTCGCTTTCTCTCTCTCTCTCTCTCTCTCTTTTTCAGCACGCTGCCTCAACCGCCGCTAGAGTCCTGATAAAATCAATGTTTAATTCAGATAGCTGGAGGCCATTGACAAAAACAGTGGAAGTCTTTCATCTACAAAGGGATGCTCGGAGACTTCTTGCAAATCTCTTAGAATTAACGCACTCGTCACGAGCTGTCCCATTTATTACGCTGAGTGCGTGCTCTCGCTGACACGGAAAAGATCTGAGGAGCCTCGCGCACAGACGCATTCGTCTCACATGCCGAATGAGTTCGCCGCCTTTAACTCAGAGTGTGCAGCATCTGCAGTGTATCATTTTGCCTCCTGAGAGGCAGTGGCGTCTACGAATGAGCCCCTGTAGTGGACATGGGGACTAAGGCGTAGCTGTCCATTGGTCCTAAACGTGACTCTGTTCTCAACCTGGCTCCAGGTTTTATAGACGATCCGTAATTAGATTGAATCTAGAATCACTTCTAGAGGGTGTTACGCCTCTTTTTTGGGGTCTAATTACAGTATCTTCAGGAAAAATTATTTGTAACAAATAAAACATTACTATAAGCAATGAAACATTTCAGGATGCATTATCATTGCAAAAATTTTTTATCTTAGGGTGAACTATTTTTGGTTGACATGACTTTATGCAAAGTAATAGGGGGTTTTCGAGCTCTTTGATGTGATGTCTTGTTTTCCAATTGTACCAAACACGAGCAAGGTAGGAGTCACGGGAGCAAAGTGGGGTGGGGAGTCAGATCCTCTTAGCTTGAGAACAGTGCATTTTGCACCCACTGCTCTCGGAAGACCCTGCTGAACATTTTCGTGGGGATAAATGCAAATGGGAGCCTAGTTCTGAGTCAGAAAAACAGGAATTTTGCGAAAATGGTCGCAGCACATTTCCTCCACCGGTATGACGTGCATTAATCACCAAAGTTTGTGCACTTTAAAAACAACTAAGGGCGCCAATACTAATAACGTTAGCGCTTTCTGTTATTCTGGTCAATCATGTCCCGACTTAGGTCTGAACTGCTTATCCTGTACAGAGTCACACAAAGCCGGGAGCCGATCCGAGGGCTAGGCAGGTACTGTACACTCTGAATGAGGTGCCAATCCATTGGCGCACTATGGTGAATTTGGAAATGCCAATTAGCCTAATCTACATGTCTTTGGACTATGTGAGGAAACCAGACTACCCAGAGGAAACTCACCAAGCACACAGAGAACATGCAAACTCCATGCACACAGACCCGAGGCAGGAGACGAACCTGTGATCCTGGAAGTGCAAGACCACAGTGCTACCACTATGTCACTGTGCTACGCCTTGTATTTTATTACACATTCACTGCATTTTGCAAAATAATATATATATATATTTTATTGAGGAAATCTCCAGAATTTCTTTTTTTTTTCCTTTTTTTCATCAAGTAATTTTCCCCCAAACAATAACCAAAGCATGACTCATATTGGTAGATATATATTCACCAAAAGACAAATTATTATTTACAATTATAAGGAACATGTTAATGAAATATTTTTATGATCTTGAAATTAATCACTTTTACCTCATTACTTCATTGCACCTTCAACATTTAGACACTGCGTTATCATGCCATAATTCTTAATAACAAATCCTGAGTATCCAGGTGTCGGTATCCAGGAGACAATTTGACTTAAAGAAAGCCACACGGCGTTGAACACATGCTAAATCATGGCAGCTGCTTAAACAAATTCTCTCTTGCAAACACCCCAATGCCTAGAAACACACAGTGCGGGGGCCAATTCCAACATGCACATCTTATTACACTGTCTGCCTCCCGTCACCTGACCTGAGACAGGCATCGTCACATTCATAAGCATCAGAGGCATAATTGAATAATTTTCTGCCAGACTGAGTTATATCTCCAGGCCTCATACATCTCTGTCTCTCTGTGACAAGCCCAGGCGACAACCCCTCGCCTCGCATTAATGCTAGCTGAAGGGTACACTCAGGGCCAATCTGAATATATTACCTCCAATGGGCCACTTTCAAAGCCCGGGCCATCATGGTGACTCAGTGAGCCTGTCTGCTGCTCTCCAAACACCATCAACAAATAATTCACTAATTGTAATACATTGTCCTCTTTTCAAACAAGTTGTTTACACAACCGAATAAAACTACTCTTTTTTTGGGGAGGGAAAAAACACCTTTGGCTTTTGAAGAGGCAAAAATAATTCACATGTTGTTAACAAGGCTATGGTTTGTAGAACAAAGCGTGAGTTTAGTGTAAAGTGTGGCACCTGAAGTGCTTGTACGTAATTCAAAAGAAAATGAACTTGCCCCTGAGGACTGAAGCAAGGCCGAGAAATCAGAGACAATCACCAACACATATGCTTTTGTACAGCTGCTTCATACTACATATTCTGGAGTAGGGCGCAAATTTAATAAAACTTGGGATAAAGAAAGGCCACATGCATAAGAGTTATATATGAAATGTATTTTTTTGCAAGAACAATATTGTCAGGTGCGTTTGCAAAACCCATTCAAATTCAAATTCATAAACACTTTATTTATCCCCAGGGGGCAATTTAAGGCGAATAGAGTAGTACAAAAAAAAAACAATAAACCACAAACATTTATGAATGCATAACATAATGAAACTTATATATATTTGTATTTTGCTCCGTCCACGTGCCGTCCATCACATCGGGCGATGGATAGTCCTCACTCTGGAGTTAAATCCGTTGTTCTATGGCTGTTACCTATGGGGTCGGGTTGCCAACTCGATGCTCGAATGTAATTCACACACTATAGGCAATTTGGAAATGCCTGTCTTTGGATTGTGGAAGGAAACCAGAGCCAAGGCACTCAGACCCAAGGCAGGAATTGAACCCTGTGTATATATACACAGGGTATATATCCATCCATCCATTTATCTAGAAACCTTTGTAGTCCAATGGTGACTATTGTATTGACTATCTGGTCAACGTTCACATGCTACAGGCAATTTGGGAATGCCAATTAGTCTAATTTGCATGTCTTTGAACTGTGGGAGGAAACCGGAGAGCATGCAAACTCCATGCACACAGACCCGACGTGAGAAATGAAACAAGGACCTGGAGGTGCGAGGTGACAGTGCTTACCACTAAGCCCCCGTGCCTCCTTATACACATAGTTACTCGGACAGGTACAGCCAATAGTAAGATACAAAAGGGTACAGTACATATGGTACAGAAGGTCCTTAGAAATATCCAATAAATTTGACACATGAACAACAACTAAGTGTTGAAGTTGTGAAAATAAAAATACATGAAGTATGTGAACTCTAAGATCAACTCATATGGCTTTTGCTCAGAAATACCGACCTGAGATGGCGAAATATATGTACATTTATACGGGTTAGTTAAAATTCCATCAGAAGTGTGCATGATTGGTTAAATGTCCTTCACAAGCAGGTGGGATTAGTTAAATATCATTTGACAATGGACAGGATTGCTTAAGAATTCCTTTGGAAGCCAGCAGGATTAGTAAGAATTCCTTTAGGATCAGGTGGAACTGTTTTAATACCTTCAAGAATTGATATGGCTGGATAAAATCTCTTCGGAGAAAACAGGAATCTGTAAAATTCCTTGGAGAGCAGATAGCATGGATTCCTTCAGAGGGCAGGATTTGTAGGTTTTCCAGCAGCTGGCAGGAAAAATTCACTCAGGAGAATTCGTTTTTATACCAGACAAGATGTTGGCGAAAGTGGGATTAATTTAGAGTTCTTTGGAAAGTGTGGAATTAATATATGTTAGAATTCTTTCTGGACCTGATGGAAATTAATTCAAATACAGTCAGGAGCAAGCTACAGTAGAAAGCTTCAAGAGTTGTAGATGGGATTACTTAACTTCCTGGGTGGGATTATTTTTTTAATCTGGAGCAAATGTGATTAGTTTATATGACTTCAAATTCAGGTGGGATTCGTTAAATATGATTAATATCTGTTAACAGATAAAATCACTTACAATTATTTGGGAGTAGACAGAATTGGTTGTATTCATCCCTGAGCAGGGGGCACTGGTTTATATTTCTTTGAGAGCAGGTGGGATTAGTTAGCATTTCTATTGGAGTGGGTGGGATTAATGAAACTTTTTAACCAGGAGCAGGTGGGGTTTGTTACCATTTCTTAAGGAGAAGCTAGGATTATTTAGCATTCCTTTCGGTGGTAAGTGGATTCGTTAGCATTTCTTCAGGAGTGGGTGGGTTTAGTTAGCATTTTTGGGGTGGTTGGGATTAGTTACATTTTCTTTATGAGCAGGTGGGATTAGTTAGCGTTTCCCTGCGAACATGTAGGGTGGGTTAGCATTTCTTTGGGAGCAGATGTGACTAAATGGCATTTCTTTGGATGTGGGTAGGATTAATTAGCATTTCCTTGGGAGCAGGTGGGATTAGTTACCATTTCTCTGTGAGCAGGTAGGGTTAATTAACATTTTTTGGGAGCGGGTGAGATTAGTTCGCATTTCTTCAGGAGAACATGGAGTTGGTTAATGTTTCTTTGGGAGTAGATGGGATTAATTAACCTTAGTTTGAAAGCAGATGGGATTGATTCATATTTATTCAGGAGGATTCCTTAGCATTTCTTTATGAGAAGGTGGGGTTAGTTAACATTTTTGGGAGCAGGTGGGGTTAGTTAACATTTCTTCAGGTGCAGGTGGGGGTAGGTTGCGTTTCTTTGGGAGCTGGTGGCATTAGATAATTTTTTCCTTAGGAGTAGATGGGACTCATTAGCGTTTCCTCTGGAGCATATGGGATTGGTAAATATTTCTGTAAGAGCAGGTGGGATTAGTTATCATTTCTTTGGGAGCAGGTGGGATTAATTAGCATTCATTTCTTTAGGAGCAGGTGAAATTAGTTTGGGATTTCTTCTGAAAGCCATCTTTAGCATAGAGTTGTAATATGCATCATGCTATCCACAATCTGTGAAGAATAGACCAGCGTCACTCTCTTCCCACACAGTTTGTTCCATAATGAGGCATCTGGCCATTTGTCCAGGTTTTTTTTTTTTTTTTTCTGTCAAGCCAAGTGTTTTTTTTTGTTTTTTTTTGTCATTCCTTCATACATCTTGTATACCTTAGGATGTGACACACAATTAAATATTACATGAAATGAAAATAGGAGATTTTGTGTAAAAATGTAAAGAAATGTAAGAGGAGTCCTAAGAAATGCAGTAAATGCACAGAACTGTACTTCCACACATCTAATGATCTGGTTATGCCAGTCTCTCAAGAAAAGTGTAAAACTGCTCCTCATACAGAGTGCTCTCTACTCTTTTGCATACATGAGCACATTACTGGCTAGTGTCGCTGAAACTGGCATGGGAGAGAGGGCACACCATTCCTCCAACCTCAAACAATAAGCTTAATTTTATTCCCTTGACTCTCAGATTGGACTCACTTGATCCATATCTCCTAAATATCTACCTTGTTTTAGTACCCTACTGTTTCAAGTCTTGATAAAACATTGGCTTGGTAGTCTGATATTAACATGGCTGTAACCTCTTTGCTATATTTTAGGCAAAAAAAAGTGGTCTATTTCCATCATTTCTTCTTTTGCCCTCTTGTTGCAATGTATTTAGCCTGTTCATCAAGTTTTTACTTCTTTTTTTACCTAATGTATATCACAACATTAGGCAAGCTTAAGAAGGTCACAGTAGATTGTGTAATCTATAAAGTGTATTATATGTAGAACTGTATACTGTATAATTCACAATCAGTCAATCTGAGTGAAAAAAAAATGTGTCATGGACATGAGATGTTCTGCACCCTTCTGTTACATGTAAGGATAGACCACGTATTACACTTTTTTTTCCCAGATTGGCAACATTGAAGGTTGACCTGCCAGAATGCTTGTTAAATTAACGCATTTGGAAAGTGGGCGGGTGTTAATTTCATAACAAGCTGGAGTGATCTCCCTGGATTTCAGATAAACAATGTAAGAAAAAAAAATCTTATTTCGATTTCTAATTTGGACATTTTATAATCATGTTGCAAAACAAGTTGCTTTTTCATTCATTCATTTATCTTCAGTAGCCCCTTTTTCCTGGTCAGAGTTGTGAATTATCCAGAGCTGGTTTGTCATGTGGGAATGCATGCAGGAATGGAAACCACTCCATCACGGAACATTACATAGATAATTCAGTTTGTGAAAATGTCTATTTATACCAATTCACAGTTATGAAATCCTTCCTGGTGGAAGGGTGACACAATGGACCAATTGCCTCACTGCTCCGGAGTCCCTGGTCTGATCATGAGCCAAGGTTATAGTCTGTTTCTCTGTGCATACTGTAGATCCTCATGTTGGTGTGGGTTTCTTCTAAATTCTCTCTTTTCTTTTCATGTCCCCAAAACAAGCTAGTTGGTGTATTCATTCATCCTTCATACCACTTCATGTGTACTGGGTCACGGGTGCCTGGAGCTTATCCAAGGAGACCTGGGGTATGAGTTTGGGTAAACCTACGGACAAGGTGCCAATCCTTTGCAAGACCCCCACAGCCACACACACACACACACACACACACACACACACACACACACACACACACACACACACACACACACACACACACACACACTATGGCCAGTTTTGGAATGCCAGTAAATCTTATCTGCATATCTTTGGACTGTGGGAGGAAACCAGAGTACCTGGATGGAACCCACCATGCACAGGAAGAACATTAAAATCCATGCATACAGACCAGAGGCAGGAATCAAACCCTCAACCCTGGAGGTGCAGGGCCACATTGCTAAGCACTATGCTACAGTGCCACCCAAGTAGGTAAATTGGTTTCTTTACAGTAAATGGTCTTTAAATTATTGTGATTTTAAGCATCAAATCTATGAGCAATACACAATATAATATAACACAATATACCATTAGAAAAAATCTCAGGATCTGATCCCCTCAAACCATTTTATCATACATTACTAACATCAGTTACAATAGTTTCACATGAGCATTAAATGAGCTAGCGTTAGCATATCTGTAAGTCCTTACCGTCATATGCGTAAGACCTGTCTTTGTGGCCTGGTATACTTCCTAAGGTCACCTTGCTGCCCTGAAGCAATGCGGACTGCTCTGTTCAGAGGTGTACTGTATGTAGAATGCAGAAATAAATTCACTCATTCTAGTCTGTGTTACTCTACAGTAAATCCCAGTATTTGTCTGACAGTTTCATTACACTGCCAAATGAGGTAACACACATGCATGGGGACCAAAGTATTTGGGAACAAAGTATCCTTTAATTTTGGGTATGTCGATATTGGGGTTGGTTAAGAGGTTATATTAGGTGCACTATTACGCATAATTCTTTTTTTTTTTTTTTGTCATATTCAGACATTCATGTGGGTTTCCAGTGTGCATGTACAAACAAAAAAAATAGGAATAAAACCTTCACTGCTTTTTGTCCTTATATATTTTTATATTGGTCTGGACTTACACAAGGCAAGTAGATTTTCTCCCTAATGTGACCTCATACAGTATAGGAAGAACTCCTCCCCATCTTGTTGCTCAACTTTGCTGCTCTCTGACTGGGCATGACTCAGCAAAATCTCATTTACATAAACATCAAAATGCTAGTTTGGAAGAAGAGTGAAACAGAGGGGGGGGTGTGATCGGAAAAAAGGTACGGGGTATTTCAGCCAGAGGATTGATAGACACATTTTAGGGGACCGCTAGGACCACTAATTATGTTAACTTGTTAAGGAAAAATTAAGATATGTGACTTTTCAATTGTCTTTATACAGTATGCTGTACATAGGATATTTGAAAAGACTGGCATAAAAAAAAAAACGTTATGTTCCAGTGACTGAATGTCTGTTAATATGTAAAATGCAATTCCAGACAAATTAAGACTTTATGAACCACAGGACAACTTGGACGTCATGGGAAAATCTTTGTATTTATTTTTCTATTGTTGAATTTGAATATGGCTCAGGTTTATGCAATTTAATTCACATACAAGAAAGTGAGCACGTCCAATCCAGATAAACAACTCTCCATGTTGTTACTATTATGAAAGGTGACTGACGAGATGATGTGAGAGCCTGTAATAATCTCAAACGCTCAGCTCAGCCGAAGGCATGTGACAGCGATGCGATGTTGATGGGCCGACGGACGGAGAAGCAGTTCACTAATTGTGACGGACAGAGATGAAATGTCAGACATCTAACCTTTGGATGTGACCCCTCTGGCAGGGACAATGCCCGCTGCGGTTTCCTGGTTCTTCCATGCAACGCTGACAACTAAATATCATCAGCGATGTGGAAAATACAGTAACATTATGTCATTTAATGCACCATTTTGGTACACCGACTTTGTTGATGATCAAGCTTCTTTGAGAATAAGCCAATGTTTCGATGTAAAATGTTGTAGGAAAGGAAAGAATTTTTGATTAGAAGTTTTTTTCCTAGTTGTTGGATTTGTAGTTAAGGGACATTTTGAGGTTTGAACCGCCCATGAGCCTTAGCTTAAACTCAACACCAAAATGCTTTTAAAGTTCAGACATTAGAGCTTTTCTCATGAATAAGGGAACAGTGGATTATCTTAAATGGCTTTGGCTAAACTCCAAGGACACAACTGCATCAATGTCCAGAAACAAGCAAATCTCCTTTAAGACTAAATACATTTAATAAAGGAAGTAGAGGCTCAAATTTAAAAGTAGCAAAAAAGCTACTATTCACAGTCTGGAACCCCCTGTCACAAACACTTTAAATGTTCTAGAAAGTTCCTTATTCAGCTTTATCACTGACTTTAAATCAAGAAGTTAATATTGCTCCTTGCTCAAATTGATAAGCTTGAGTCCAAGGTCAAATTGTGCATGACACGTGCAAGACATGCATTGTTTCCTCAGTGTACAGAAATCCATTCTTTTAACTCAGAATACTGATATATGCATGTTCCCCTATTAAATCCTCACTATAGTCACCTAATTCACCCCTCAAACGATTAAGTCACACTAACGACAATATTATTAAGTTGAAGATTTTTTTTTTTTTTTTTTTTAGAAACTCATAAACCCAAAGTGCCAAAAGTTACCTTTCATGCCTGAGGTGAGTGTGAACCTCGCTTTTAGTGTCAATCTCATGTGTCGTGTAAAAGCTTTACTTTGATCTCAACCCAGCGGACACCATGTCGCAGTCCGGAGATTAGCGTGGAGGCGTGCGTGTTGCCCTGGGCTGAGGTGTCCTTCAGCCAGTCGCATTTCATCATAAACACCCAGAACTGAGCATTCATTAAAGGAAGAATGAAAGGCTCACTCGTGAACATGTGCACAAACAATAGGTTGGAAAATGAGAGAAATGATTACAGGATTACACTCAAACCACCTCCATATTTTACCCGTGACAGAAGGACAAAAACAGGTTAAAGATCAATAGTCTTCGGAAACATGATCTGACAGAAGTCTAGTGTACGGTTCACACTCGCTTTGGGCTTCAAGAAACACGAGATCCATGGAAATGTCTTTATTAGATTACAGTCAGACGTGCTTTATGCGACATAATTTGCGCGAAAACATCTTCATGAGATTGTAGTTGAATATTGCTTCAAATTGCATAAGGATACTCACAATCAGCATCGATGCTAATCCGGTTAGTCCTTTTCCATCTAATGGACGCACCATCGCCTGTGTGCTGGATGGCGGAGAGGAGTTTTCTGTTACTGAAGGACTCGGTGAACCAGATAATCTGAGAAGGAGAGTGAGCACACCAGCCCAGAGGACTCATTAATCCAGCAGCACTCTCAAGCCCAGTGACATTCTCAGGCAGAAGTTACACTCTCTTTTAACCTAGACTAGATGTTCCTCCATTGGAGATCATGCTAATCAACATACAATGCTACAATAACAGAGATAGATCTCACCACAGGTGGTTGACAAAGGGTTTTGGACAGAGGTGTTGAAGATTTACCAGCCCTGATTATCGCATTATTATTTTTTTTTTTTTCTTTGAAAAGTTCAACCGGCTAGCTGTGATGAGAACGATCGCACCGAGGTCAGTGGATTGTCTGCCAACTGTTTTATCTTCAGAGGGAGTTTTTTGACACCATTCCATATTCATAAGCACCTCAGCCACTGCATTATGCATTACCCAGTACTTATCAGTAAATAATGCGTGGTAGATAATAAGAATGAGAAAAAAAAGACCATAAACTCTCCCAATTCTCTCCTTGTGCATTTCTAAATCAATGCACAGAACTCTATAATCTGATTTTATTCAATTTATACAGTTTCAATGTAATACTGCTGTGGCCAAAAGTTTTGAGCATGACACAGGTATTAATTATCAGTATTTTTAGATCCTTTTGTCAGATGTTACTATGGTATGTTCCTGATCTTTCGACTGCTCCCGGCCAGGGGGTCGCCACAGCGAATATATCAAAGTAATTACAAGCAATTCACAAGTGTTAAAGGCTTTTATTGACAATTTCATTACGTTTATGCAGAGTCAGTATTTACAATGTTGACCCTTATTTTTCAAGACCTCTGCAATTCACCCTTGCACCCTGTCAATCAACGTGTCGGCCACACCCATTGTGCATTGTTCATCACCAAACTGTTCTTGGATGGTTGACCAGTTGGATGTTATAGTGGAAAATAGCAAGTGGTGCTGTGTACAGTATATGTTAGTAACTTGCTAAACTATAGTATGAAGCAACTATGGACAAATGCAGGAATGTGGACACATTGGGGACTGTAGTAGTTAAAAGGATAAAACGATATGAGAAAAGTCCGGGATCTGTGTGAGCTTTGCTATGCCAAGGTCAAGCAAGTTAGGGAAACAGCAAAGATGTGGAATCTAAATACATATTTTTATTATTATTATTTTAACCTTTAAGCAAATGATAAAGCTTCCATAAGAATAAAACATGTCACAGATGGCACAAGTGACATGACCCTGCAGTTTTGTTTACTGTATACTGTATGTTTATTATTATTATTATTATTATTATTATTGTTGTTGTTGTTGTTGTTGTTGTTGTATTTTACAAACTTTTAAACCAATCTAAAAGCAATGTTAATTAACCACACAGGGAACTTTAGGAGTACAAATGTATAGGCTAACATGTTTGGCTTCCTTAAATTACATAACAGTCCCCATCTGCTTCAGGACAAAAAAAAATTTTGTTGCACGACTTAACAAGTGGAAAACAACCAGGACATGGCGCTTGTGTCCAGTGAAAAATAAATAAGTTTGAGCCCATTTATTTGAGTACAGAAAACAAGTTGCTATCTATTTTGAAAGTTTTATAATAATATATTTCGCATATTATATTTTTTATATACATAATAAATTATTTTTTTTCATACTGAGATTAAAACCCACTTTTCATTTATATACAATATAATGAAATGTGCTTTTGGTTTGTTTTTAATTTTGGATTTATGTTGAAAGTTACCACCTATTGAAAGTTATGTCATATTGATTGATTGATTTATTTATTTATTTATATATTTTTTTTACTAGACTAAAAATAATGAAAATGTACACATGTGTAAAAGCTTTAACACATTGACTAAGTATACGGATTCAAATTTCAACATTTCAAGACTTTCCCCAAGACCTTTTTTTATTGTTGTCATATTTATGCTGCACATTTATAGAGCAAATCAAGGTCAGGGTTAGGTAAGTTACCGCATGTCCCTTAACTGAATATATTTGTTAGCTTCTGGGGGATTTGTACCATTTTGTATTTGTTGTTTGTATATTTTAACTTAAGCAAATTTTCCTTTGTTTAAAAAAAAATGTGCCTTTAACTTTATCTGTATTTTTTTCTTTTTTTATATTTCTATATACAGTACACTTTGGAAATATTATTACCCTAGACTCTTTTTCCAGGGGAGAAACTATATATATGGCAACTTCCTGAGCTTAAAGAAGAGAACAATTAAACATTTTGAAGAATAATTTGTAATAATTTTTTCAAAACCTATTAAAGTTAAAAGCAAATTTATTTAAACATGAAAAATAAATATACACAAAAAAAAATTGAAATTTTTTTTTACAAATAACACATATTTGGAATTGCCAAATGTGGATTAAACCATTTTAAACATTAACACAATTCTGGCCAAATTATTTCCTCCTGTCTTTGAGTTAAAGTTGCCATTTTAAGTTGCCATGTTGCCTGTAATGTGACTCAGTTCTCCATCAAGGTTGAAACTTCACCCAAACAGTTTGCTTCATCTGTGATGTGTTTGTACTGTCAAAGGAAGTGTTGCACAATGTTATTTATCACCCTGCACAAATGAAGCACAAATGAATCCCATTCCAAATGGAGCAATCTGGAAGTTGACGGGGTGCTGAGTCGTGTCATGGGTTGTTTCATTTTTTCGAAAACAGTTTCGGCACACTGCCAGTGGGGTAGAAAAACAACGTGTTTACACTACAGTACAAACACGGCACCAATACAATCATGTCAAATCATGATTTTAAATTGAAATTAAGATTGATTTTTTATTTTTAAAAACTACTTTAACAAGCAGTAGAAGGAAAATGTTTTTTTTTTATTTTTATTTACTCAAAAAAATTTGAAAAGTGTGGCATATATCTGTATTCAGTCCACTTGTTTGTAATTTAATGCTCTCCTTCCAGCCTGTCAGTTTAGGTGGACGCTCATTTCTTTGTAGGTCTACAGTTGTGCATTTTCAGATGATGGATTAAACAGTGCTCCGTGAGATGTTCAGAGCGTGGGATATTTTTTTTATAACATAACCCTGCTTCAAACATCTCCACAACATTATTCCTGAGTTGTCTGGTGTCTTCCTTGGGCTTATACATTAATGTTCTCTAACAACCCTCTGAGGACTGTAAACAGCTGTGTTTAAACTGAGATTAAATTACACACAGGTGGACTCTGGCGGCACGGTGGCTAAGTGGTTAGCATTGTTGCCTTGCACCTCCGGGTCTTGGGTTTGATTCCCATGGCGAGACTGTGTGCATGGAGTTTGCATGTTCTCCCTGTGCTTGGTGGGTTTCCTCAGGGTTCTCCGGTTTCCTCCCACAGTGCAAAGACATGGAGAATAGGCTAAATTGTAATGTAGTACAAAATGGGACTAAATACATTGGTCACCATTGAGCTCCACAGTCCCTAGACTAAAAAGGTTCCTAGATTGATGGATGAATGGAGGTGGATGCTATTTACTAATTAGATGACTTCTGACGGCGGTTAGTTCCACTGGATTTGACCAGATTAAAGGGGGCTGAATACAAATGCACTCCACACTTTTCAGATATTTGTTGTTGAAAAAAAAAGTTGAAAACCATTTATCATTATTCTATCATTAATCATAATTCAAGGGGTGAAAAGTTCAAGGGGTGTGAATACTTTTGCAAGGCACCGTACATGACAACAAAGACATTCATGATTAACTAGGATTGCCATGATTGACAAAAGAGAAACAGTATTCCATCCCAGAGGAGATGATCACTTTTCTTGCTTGCCTTGCAAAAAAATGATTTTGTTTATTTGCGTATTTGTTAGAAAGAAAGAAAGAAAGAAAGAAAGAAAGAAAGAAAGAAAGAAATTATTCTAGACAGCTGACCACATGGTATGACACAAGCCATACAGTACAGTATCAGTCTGACCTGCACAAAGTAACCAAACACATTTGGGGGGAAAAAACGCCAGTGTTGTCCAAAAAAAAATTTTTTTTTAAGATTAAATAAAATGCTATTTTCATCAACACCTAATTTTTTCCTTGTTTACTCTCTGACCTGATTTCCACAAACACATATCTCTTACACCACAGAAGCCACACTAAACTAATCCGGCCTCAGGTACACTCCCAAATCCCACAGAGAGGGAACAACCCTGACCATCTGTGTGTCTCTGTACTGATCTGGCATCCCTGAGAAGATTCTGGAAGACTGGAGGACCACCTCTATGGTCACCAGCTTGGATTCATCAGACCAGCTCATGTTGCTGCTGTATTAAACAGTATGGAAAATGTGCAGTTTGGATCTTAATTAAGAGTTTCAAAAGGCAGAAGTGATGGTACTCCCTCAGACGGTCTCAGACAGATTTATTACGCTGCAGTGGAGATGCTGAATCATATATGTTGAATATTCAGAGGATAAACGCAGGAGTTTTGAGGACATGTATATTAACAATTATTTTGCTGTGTGTGCACGTGTGTGTGAGAGACGGAGAGAACAGTGTGACATTGGCCGGCCCTTGCACAGTGCCTGGTTGTACCTGAGTGTCCAGGCAGTTCGACCTTCTGTGGTGGAGGGGGGGCCGAGGGGGGAGTCCCCGTTCCATATCAAACCTGCAGAGAGGGCCATCTGTGCTGGGGAACCTCACGCCGAGGACCTGGCCGAGTTCGTGAAGCCATGTGACTCATCCTCTCTCTTTCTCTCTCACACACACACACATACACTATCGCACCAACACTGACACTGACATTAAATTTCTATTATGTTAGAGTCAATCCTGATTAACCAATAAATAACAAGTCTAAGAAAACATGCATAATTGACTTCTGTCTCTACTGACATCGACACCAATCAGTTTATTCCAGTCATTGGAATACTGGGAACAGCATGGGAATACACCCTGGATGAGACACCGGTACATGGCAGGGGATTTTTGGACAGAATTCCAGAAAATCTGTTTTGTTGTTTTTGTTGTTTTAGGTGGCAAAACCACAAAGTGATTCATTCATCTTGTCCCACAGCAAGCTGTCAACAATTCATCCATTTTCCATAATGTTTATTTTGTGTAGGGTCACATGAGGTCTGAAGCCTATTCCAGGGAACTTAGGGCACAATTACACACTATAGATACTTTAGAGATGCCAATCAGTCTATACTTCATGTCTTTGAGCTGTAGGAGGACAGTGGAGCAACCAGAGGAAACCCACAAAGCACCGGAAGAGCATCCAAACTTCATGCACACAGACCTGAAGCAAGATTTGAAACCAGATACAGTAAGATACAAGTCAACAGCGATAACCGCTAAAATAATATTTCTAGGTAAAAGCATGTTTTGGAACATCTGTAGTTAGGTTTTATTGTGTTATCACATACTTGTGATAAGTGGAGCACCTTTTCATCTTCTTATCATTCGTCGTCAGACTCCATTGAAATTTAAGTAAAAAAAAAAAAAAAGTTTTAAAAAAAGTTACAAAAAAAAAAATTCTACACTATATAACAATACTTGAGATTTTCAAACTATGGAATAACACATATGACATTAGGTAATAAAGTAACAACAACCAACAGTCAGTATTATTTTAAGACACGTATATATATACACTCACCTAAAGGATTATTCGGAACACCTGTTCAATTTCTCATTAATGCAATTATCTAATCAACCAATCACATGGCAGTTGCTTCAATGCATTTAGGGGTGTGGTCCTGGTCAAGACAATCTCCTGAACTCCAAACTGAATGTCAGAATGGGAAAGAAAGGTGATTTAAGCAATTTTGAGTGTGGCATGGTTGTTGGTGCCAGACGGGCCGGTCTGAGTATTTCACAATCTGCTCAGTTACTGGGATTTTCACGCACAACCATTTCTAGGGTTTACAAAGAATGGTGTGAAAAGGGAAAAACATACAGTATGCGGAAGTCCTGTGGGCGAAAATGTCTTGTTGATGCTAGAGGTCAGAGGAGAATCGGCAAACTGATTCAAGCTGATAGAAGAGCAACTGTGACTGAAATAACCACTCGTTACACAGAGGTATGCAGCAAAGCATTTGTGAAGCCACAACACGCACAACCTTGAGGCGGATGGGCAACAACAGCAGAAGACCCCACCGGGTACCACTCATCTCCACTACAAATAGGAAAAAGAGGCTACAATTTGTACGAGCTCACCAAAATTGGACAGTAGAAGACTGGAAAAATGTTGCCCGGTCCTATGAGTCTCGATTTCTGTTGAGACATTCAAATGGTAGAGTCAGAATTTGGCGTAAACAGAATGAGAACATGGATCCATCATGCCTTGTTACCACTGTGCAGGCTGCTGGTGGTGGTGTAATGGTGTGGGGGATCTATTCTTGGCACACTTTAGGCCCCTTAGTGCCAATTGGGCATCGTTTAAATGCCACGGCCTACCTGAGCATTGTTTCTGACCATGTCCATCCCTTTATGACCACCATGTACTCATCCTCTGATGGCTAGTTCCAGCTGGATAATGCACCATGTCACAAAGCTCGAATCATTCAAACTGGTTTCTTGAACATGATAATGAGTTCACTGTATTAAAATGGCCTCCACAGTCACCAGATCTCAACCCAATAGAGCATCTTTGGGATGTGGTGGAACGGGAGCTTCGTGCCCTGGATGTGCATCCCAAAAATCTCCATCAACTGCAAGATGCTCTCCTATCAATATGGGCCAACGCTTCTAAAGAATGCTTTCAGCACCTTGTTTAATCAATGCCACGTAGAATTAAGGCAGTTCTGAAGGCGAAAGGGGGTCAAACACTGTATTAGTATGATGTTCCTAATAATCCTTTAGGTGAGTGTATATATGGGCCAACAGTAGGGTTCCAGTTATTTCATTATCTGATTCACCTTCACAATCACGTTTTAGATATACGTTTTAGACGTCTTGATTATTATCAAATGTTCAATGTAAAATGTCTAATATGTAATTATAATATATGTAAATAAAAGTCTAAATTTCTAATAAAGGAAAAATGTTTAAGTGTTAACTGTAACTCTATTTTATCGACAGATAGACAGATCGTTTTAAGGTGCGTTAATGTGGTAAAAATATTGTAAAATAATACATGTACCTGATGACTGTATTCTACTAGAGCATTTATGTAGGTTTTATAGAACACATACAGTAAATCAACTTTTCATTTGTGTAATTTCATAGTTTTGAAAAATCCAATATTGTTCTTGAGTGTAGAAAATAAATCCAAACTTGTGTCAAAACATTTGACTGAATATATACAGTATACACAAGCACAAATACCTTCAATCTTGTCCATAATGTAATGTATCTAATATTTCCTATTATAAATTAGAATTGAACCTATACAAAATTTAGACATTTGTGCTATGGTTATGTGGATATGCACAATTGGAAAAGTAAAATGAGATATCTTCTTTTCAGCACTTCTAAGAAAACATGTTTTGTTTTCTTTTTCAAAAGAAGCAAGAACTATTTCAAATTGTTAGAATTTTTTTCAGGCATTGTTTCTTTTGTTTACAAGGGTGTTAAAAAGGAAGAAAGGCAAAATTTTACATCAAAATTGTTTTAGTTATTTCAATGTGAATCTTGGATGATTTAGCAAAATGCTATATGTCCTCCTACCACAGTGTTTTTCCAATGTAGTTTGTAGTTTGTAGTTTTTGAGACCATGTAAAGTAATTTAGTCTCATTTATAGTGTTTGTTGGGTTTTAATTTAAAAATGCCTTATGTGTTTTTGCAACTCAAAACAAGGAAACATTTTTAAGCTTCTTTGCACACAAACTCTTTTAATTACAAAAATTGTCGAAGAGCTCGAGAAACGTTATAGATGATACAAAAAGTCCAGTTTGTACCCGTTACAGCCAATCAGCCTCTTACCCCTATCATTTTTAGGTTCACTTTTGCTATTAGTGCCTTACCATGGGTCATATAAGGTTATTATAGGGTTCAGAAATCCTGACCTGGAGAACAGGGTTTAGACATTTGTGCTATGGTTATGTGGATATGCACAATTGGAAAAGTAAATGAGATATCTCCTTTTCAGCACTTTTTTGTTTTCTTTTTCAAAAATTTCAAGTTAGAATTTTTTCAGGCATTGTTTCTTTGGTTTAAAAAAAACTAACCAAGTGGACCAAATACAACAGCTTCCCATACACACATGTCTTTCTCATGTCTTTTGTACGCAAAGTAAATGCATCATCCTTGCATAAAAGGCTTACCTTTAACAGACTTATGCAATCTTTTGCAGGTGCTGTGTTTAGGAAGTGCATGCAGAGTCGCGTACTGTTTACAGAGAGGTTGTCGGGGCTGCTATTGTTGGAATAAAACAGAATACCATGATTAATCGCAACATATCATGCTCATATAACTCATTTTCCTTGGGAGATTTTGCAGCAAAAACCCAACAGCGCCCAACAGGAGACAAAGAGTTGTTAATAGCATAATGTTATCAGATGTGTTTTCATGCTGAAAATGCCACCGTGACCATGGTACTGTTGACCATCTCTGAAGCTTTTACTTTACAGTTAAATATTTCTATCCAAAAAAGGCTTTATGATTGTCTGAGATAACCTCTGTGCATCTCAGTTTAATCTTAACATGTTGACTTTTTGCTCCACGCCTTGTTCATTGGATACGATAGTATCCATATAGTTATGGGGAAAACAGTCACTGGTGAAAACCTGCCTTTGCTCTGGGAAAAAGAAAAGGCTTCTGATGAGAATTTTCCAGGTCAGTAAAAATAAAACCGCGAGGGAACAGAAAGAATGAACGCAGAAGGTAAAGCCATGCACATCAAATTCACCCTAATATGATTTTGTGTTCTGTGTCTATTCAAGTCAGCCCTGATTTGGTTTTCAATGCTAATCGCATCAGTCAACAGATTTGCATAGCTCCTTTTATTCTTGCCCCCCTACTACCACCACCCCACCCTCACCACATCACCACCACCACCCCCGCCCCCTTCCTTCTTTCCTTATTGGAATTGGAATCAGGCATCGTGACACAAATCCCCCTTGATAAATTCAAAATGATTGATTCTGAGTTAAACATGGAAACAGGACCACGGCTAGGGGGTGAAAAAGAGGAATCTTTTTTCATGTTGAAGGTGTGTGTAGAAACGTCGTCCACATTCGTTTCAGCAAACGTGGAGGCTTATAATCACCTCAGAGGCACGATGCAGTCAGCCTCGGGCGCTTCTGCTGCTCTGTCGATTGGCATTAACTTGTTGCAGCAAACATTTTTAAATGAAAAAAAAAAACTAAATATGATTTTTAAAGATTTATTACAGTATAAAGAAACATCTAACGTTGCTGTGAGTCAAGAGTGAGCGCGTGCATGAATCAGGGCTGTGAGCTTTTTGCTTTATTTGGAGATAAAGATAATGGAGCCTTTTATAGCGATCGATGACACAGTTCCGGCTGGTTTAGCAGGTTAATCCTGCAAGCCGTCCCACGGTGGAGTTCACAACATCATTTAGATCCAAATCAACAGATTAATGAGTAACTAAATCAAGCTCTTAACCTACGCGCAATCTTTCAGGGCAAGATACGATGACACACACTCACACATGGAGACTAGAAATATAAACCGGTTTGTTCAGGATTTGCACAAGAGCACAAAATACTAAGTGTAGTTCATGGGGGGGTTATTTTACAAACCCAATCATGGCTATCACTTTGTCGTAATCCTGTACGTCCTGTTTAACATCCAGGAGGTGGAGGATATCATTAGATATGATCCATAGCTATTGCATTGAGTCTCTGAACCTTTCCATTTCACATGCTCTTATCAAGACTTAAAGTGCACCCTTGCTTTCTGAAGAGTGTATAGTTGTATCATCTGTTGCTCTTCTTTCGACTGCTCCTTTAGGGATTGCCACAGTTAATCATCCGCTCAGCATATTTGATTTGGCGCAGGTTTTATGCCGGATGTCCTCCCTGATGCTACCTAAATTTATCCAGGCTCGGGACCAACACTGAGAGCATCCGCACTGATTTGGGCATGCCCATGGCTCGGGTTTCCCATCTCGAACCCCAGTCTTCTGCAAGACAGGCAGAGATACAGGACAAACAGGGCAGAATATAAATAATATCAATTGCTGAAATATTTAGGTCAGAACCAGCACTTTGGGACTTTTTTTAGGAAGAAAAAAGTTTGGAAATTTTTAGCTGAATAGATCCAGAGTAAAAATCAACCATACAGACAATAAGCAACAGGTTACTGTGGAACCTTGGATTGCGAGTAACGTGGTTTACGAGTGTTCCGCAAAAAAAGAGCAAAGATTTGTAATAAATTTTGATTTAAAAAATCAGCAAGTGTTGGTTTACGAGTGCCGAGTATCATGTATCACGCATCACGCATGGGCCTCTTGTTTTGACACAGAGCGTCACTCTTGCGCTGCGGAATTGTGGGTAATCGTCTCCCCTGCTCCCCTGGGTATTAGTGCTCGTCTCTTACTGGTATAATCAACATCTCCCTCTCCTTTCAGCATCTCCTATGTGTGTGTGCGCGCGTAATTTGACACCGACACACACACATACACTCTTTTGGGGCTGTGGAATGAATAATTTGAGTTTTCATTATTTCTTATGGGAAAATCTGATTTGATTTACGAGTATTTTGGAATACGAGCCCACTTCCTGAACGAATTATGCTCGTAATCCAAGGTTCCACTGTATATGGAAAATGTGCTGTTACGATTGTCACTGGATGTCAACAGGTCCTAAATGTACACTTGATTGTATCATTAATCACATTTCTTCCCCTGATTTTCTTCCTCATATACCGTAGCCAATTCCCACTCGTCTCTCTGTCAGGGCACTTTCCCATCAAGGCAGCAACTCCCAACCAGGGATGGTGAAAACTATTACTCATACGCTTCCTTTGAGGCATGTGGCTGCACCTTTTCCACATTACACATTCAGGAAAAAGTGCTATCCACCACTCCCACTTGCGTGCACTGCAGATGCCCACTTTGTGCACAGTATGGAGAAAGTTTGAAGAAGTGTGTATAAATGGATGGAGAAGTTCAAGGACATTAGCCATCAAGAAAGAGCCAAGAGCCCGGCCACGTCCACTGACAACATTGCATCCTCCCTATAGTCCTGATCTTGCTCCAGCAGACTTTCACCTGTTTGGTTT